>JAQQSJ010002193.1:0-13064 GCA_028644305.1 Xerus rutilus
CCCTAAAAAGAATTCTAACAGCAAAAAGTGAAGACAACTACCAAAACTAAATGCTAGAGGATGAAGTTTCACATTTTGTACTGTATTTAAAAATACAAGACTGCCAACATGTTAGAATCCTACAACTAGCTTTCAAAGAAAAACACCTACTCCTGTTAACACCAAAAGATTTGTTCCTCTCTGCAAAGCACATCACCACTGTGCTCAGGAGGAAGATGTCACCTTCATCTTAAGCCTATCTTAGTAAGTCTACTGAGAGTAGCTACTCTTCTGTTATAAAATTATGCTTCAATAAATGGCCTGGTGGGCTGCAGAGAAACAACCTCATTTATAAAAAAAGGCTTCCAAATAAGGAACACCATAAGGAGCAAACTAACAATCATATGTGCACATTTGTTTGTGGGAAGGGATGAGGAAAGAGGCCTTTCTAAATACAATAATTCTAAAAATGTATTTTCTTCTTACAGAAGAATATTGAGACTGTAATTGCAAATGGTAATATGTGCAAAATAAATCTCCATTTTATGTTGTTCACCAACAGTGCTAAAAATATTTTTGTGGTACTTCTTGGCTAATATAACTTTCAAGCCAGGCAAGTGATACACACATGTAGTCCCAACTAGGGAGGCTGAGGCAGGAGGATCTCAATTTCAAGGCCAGCCTGAGCTGAGACCTTATCTCAAAAAATAAAGAGGTCTGGGGATGTAACTCACTGGTAAAGCATCTCTGGGTTCAATCCCCGTAACTGTAACAAAACAGAACAAAAACCAAAAAAATAACTTTGATGCTACTGTGTCAAATGCATGTTTGAATTGTTTGAAATAAAGGATTCCGGGAAGACAGTGGAGCACTGGAAATATTAATATCTGTATTTTCACTGACTTCCTGGTCTCTAACTACACAGCAAAATGGGTTTTATCTTTGTTAACAGTCAGCTTTAAGAAGCAATCAACCAATTACGGTTTGCAATTGAAGGGTTTGTAAAAAAAAAAAAAAAAAAAAGAAAGAAAAGAAATACTATTGCACCTGCCAAGTGTTTTACAATCTACCACTACTTCACCTAAGTAACATAACCAGCTTTCCAAGATCAAGTCGGCGGAATTGTTTTTAAAGTACCCTCTAGTGCCTGGGAGGGGTACCAAAGTAGGAAATACCCAAATACGAATGCAAAGGAGGTTGTGGTGAAAGTAAAGAAGTCTGTGTTTAAATAAGGGAGGGGGAGTTCTTGTGGAGATGTGCCTTGTGTCCGGATATTGTGTGATATGTGGGTAAGACGAGCCCACTGGGTTTGTGCAAGTGTATGTACAATGAGTGTAGGCAATCCTAACAGGGTGTGTGACATATGTTGCTCGGGTTTACACATCCCAGAACGGCACATCTGCTGTGCCCACCCAGAGGGCGCGTGTGCGGCGTATGTCGGCCGTGAGCAGATTGTAATTAACTGTGCTATGCCCCGGGACAGTACGTGTGAACACGAAAAGGGATCTGGCTAATAGTCAAAAAATCGTAAGCGCCCTCCCCCGTGCGGGTGACAGCGACGTAGGCGGTCGCCGCGAGAAGCAGGCAGGTTCTGAGTCTGAGCTTGAGCAGCCTCTCCTCCCCTCCGGTGACACCGAACTTCCTCATTCCCTACACCCGCCTCGGTCTGGGCCTCGGCTGCACTCACCCCTCTCCAGGCGTACAGGTTCTCCCAGCGCCGCCATCTTCTCCCTTAGCAATACAGAACGACAGGAAATGACGACAGAAGAGCTGCGTTGGGAGGGGCGGAGCCTAGCGGGAGCCGGAAGGGTGAGGACCGGCCGGTATCGCGAGAGCAGGAAGAACTCATGTTCACTCCGCGAAGTACTTTACGGGTGAGAGTTTCTTACTGTGAGGCTGAGAAGGTCGCCTTTGCGGTCGCAAGGATCTCTAGTTCCCCTGCCTCCCAAATTGAAAAGAACCTTTTATCTGACTCCTGCTCCCTGCCCTGGCTTCACGCCTTTTTCACCGCTTGGAGCCATTTGTAGATAAATCACTTCGTGGATTGTAGTTCCATGACTCTGGACCTACGCTCTTTTGGCCTCAGTTTCCCCATCTATGCTACGAGAAGTCTATCTCCAAGGTCTCTTAAATTCCTGAAGGCCAAGATGAGGTGCCAGTTGAGTGTTTAAATGACGTTGTGAATTCTTTGTTCGTGGCAGCCTTACTTTAATTAAAAAACAAAAACAAAAAACTTGAATCTTATCCTCAAATCTGAAAGTACAAAGAAAATGGTTCATAACTTGGTGAGGGAGGAAGAAAATGCTTTGGTGTGCCACAAAGTAAGTTTTAAGAAACTGATTCAGAATCATGTAAATGTAAAAGAAATGTCATGGAACAAATACTACTACTTAAGGTCACTTGAAATTTTCATGGCAAGAAAAATTGTTTATTTGCCCCATATTTGGATTCGACTAACATATCCCAGCTCTTGGTTTGTGCTGATGTTGTATTAGATGCTTTTAAGGTTTAAAAACTTCATAACAGGGTTGTTTTAATAGCCTACTCTTGCCATTCAACTTCAACACTTTCTTCTAATCCATCATGAGTATTACCACCAGAAACTTTGGTTTCTCTATTCCCTACTTCTGAAGTCTTGTGTACTCTGACCCTAACTCATCCATCTGTCCTCATTTCTAATTATCCCTAAGGCTAACCACCACTCCAGTCAAGATGGTATATTCAGAACCCTGTTCAACCCTGCTTCTAGCTCTTTCTTTATGTTCTTGTATGGAATGCCCATTTTCATCTCCTACTCTCCAAACTTCATACACATTCAGCTAACTCCTTTTCCAGGTTCCTGCTCAAAACATGACACTTCTGCTAAGCCTTCCCTTTTTTTCTCTATATTGTTTCAACTCCTCAGTACTCTTAGGATCCTAACATCTTACAATAACATCCATGTACTTATTTCTTCTTCATTGATGGATTTATTCTGCCACAAATGCGTTCAAGAAGTACTTATTAAATGCCTAATGCCCACCAGGTGCTTTGTTAGAAATATTGTGTGGAACAAGAAAAATGGAGACATTACCCTTATTTCTTCAAATATGTTTTCTTCCTAGTCTTTCTGCTCTCCTTGGTGGAGTCAGGTACATGTATATTCAACCACACAACATTGTCTCAAAAGTTCACTTTTGCTACGTTAATTTTGCTTTTTCAAGTTCTGTTTCCTAGTGGATAATTCCCATGTGTTCATGTTTTTCAATATCAGATATTCCCTTAATCCTACATGCTTCACTTTTCATCTCAGACATTGTGTTTTTCTCTCTAGTCATTTGATGTGTATGTGTGTCTGTCTTCCATGTCTTTACTTAACATGCTAAATCTTTCCTATAGCTTCTTAAACATACAGAATATATATGATATATATAATATAATACATATATAATATAATGATAACCTTGGTGTCTTTGTCTACTAATTCTATCATCTATGCTGTTTCTGACATTGTCTTCTATTGATTCAGTTTTCTCTGTGTTACGGCTTATAATTTCTTGCTTGTTGGATACCTGATAATTTTTTCATAGGGTGCCAAGCATTATAAAATTTGCTTACTTGAAAACAGTTTTGTCTTATTGAGAACTTATTTTAATCTTTGCTAGATGGAACAAATTCAGCCTTTAGTAGAGAGCTAATTGAACCCCTCTACTAAGGCAATATCCTTCTAAGTTTTTTACCCCATGCTCCATGTATATTATGTGGATTTTCTACTCTGTCAGGAAAGGAAACTATTTTCATGAATTGGGATTATGGATTGTTTACTTTGCTCCTTTTGGGCAGTCTTTTCCATATCTCTTGTAATTACTTAACACATAATCATGAAATTTCATAATACCAGGGATAAGTAGAAGATCCTAAAAGTTTTTAGAGATAATAAAAAGTCACATTCTTGGGGCTGGAGTTGTGGCTCAGTGGTAGAGCGCCTGCCTTGCATGCGTGAGGCACTGGGTTCGATCCTCAGCACCACATACAAAATACAAAAATAAATAAAATAAAGGTTTAAAAAAATCTTTAAAATAAATAAATAAATAAATAAATAAATAAAAAGTCACATTCTAAAGATTGGGAACCCAAATAGCATGTATTTCTCATTAGCAGAACTGGAAGCTAGGACACAGCTATTGCATTTTTAGAAACAATAATTTCCAACCTTTAATTCTATATTCAACTATATTAGCTTTCTAGGACTGCCATAACAAAGTGTGAAAAATTGGTTGGCTTAAAAGAAGAAATAAATTTCTCGTAGCAAGCAGTCAGAAATCAAGGCACTGTACTCCAAAGCTGTACTCCTTTTGTTGGTCTCTTCTAGCTTGTAGTAGATTCCTGGCAATCCTTGATGATCCATGACTGGAAGCTACATTATTCCAATATTTACTTTCACTGTCCCTTGACATTCCCCTTGGACATCTTACGAGGATATGGTCTACTCCAGTGTGACTTAATCTTAATTATATCAATGGCCCCATTTCCAAATATGTTCACCCTCTGAGGTGCAGGGGTTGATTTCAACGTACTTTTTTTTTTTTGAGGAGGAAAGACACAAATCAACCCATATAACCAAATTATCAATGAAAATGAAAGTATAATAAAAATGTTTTAGGGTTGTAGGTATAGCTTAGTGGTAAAGCACTTGTCTAATATATATGATGACCTGACTTTGATCCCAAGCACCACCAAATTTATTCATTCATCTATCTATATAATCTATCTATATATCTATGACATAAGTACTAGAAAAAAATTTGCTTTCCATATATACTTTCTCAAGAACAACTAGAAAATGTGTTCCATCAAAATTAGGAAGTTAGCTGAGAAAGAGTGAGATTGTATTCAAGGAAACAGATTCCAGCATAGACGAGATTAATGTGATTTCAAAATGATTGGTTTATTAGAGTTCTCCAGAGAAACAGAACCATTAGAATGTACACCCACACACAGGGATTTATTATGAGGGATTGGTTTAGGTGATTATAGAGGCTGAGAAGTCTCATGATATGCTGTCTGCAAGACGGAAACACAGGAAAGATGGTAGTATAGTTCCAGTCCAAACCCAAAGACCTGAGTTCCAGGGAAGCCAGTGGTCTATCAAAATCTAAGTCTGAAGGCCTTAGAACCCAGAGCATCAAAGTCCAAGGCAGAAGATGGATGTACCAGCTTAAGCATAAAGAGCAAATTTCCACTTTTTCTTCCTTTTTGTTCTATTCAGACTCTTGATAGATGGATTGGATGAGGCTACCCACATTAATGAAATTGATCTTTATTCAATTTACCAATTTAAATGTTAAACTAGAAGCCAACACACAGAGAAATAATGTTTTACCAGCTCTCTGAGCATCCCTTAGCCCAGACAAGTTGGTTCATTAAATTAATCCTCATAATCATGAAGGAAAGCCCAATATAACAGCAATGCAGCTTGCCTACAGAGCAACTCATCCACACTAGAACAGGGAAGAGGGTTAGTGGAGATATTACCAGGAAGAAAATAAAATTCGTCATACACTAATGGAACGACAATATTGATAACACAAACTTCTTTTTCTTTTTTTCTTTGTCGTGCCAGGGATTGAACCCAGGCTCACTTAACAACTGAGCCACATCCCCAGCCTTTTTAATTCTTATTTTTTTTATTTTGAGATAGTGTCTTATTAAGTTGCTTAAGGCCTCACTAAGTTGCTAAGCTGGCTTTGAACTTGCGATCCTCCTGCCTCAGCCTCCTGAGCTGTGAGGATTATAGGCTTGTGCCACCACTCCAGGCAATAACACATAAACCTTTCTAAGGAGAATTTGAGGATGAATTGGTGACAGGCACATAGAAAATGAAGCAAATGCAGGTAGAGATGTGAAGCAATTACAAAATCTAAAAAACCAAAAAGTTGTATAAGAATGGAAATATAATGGTAGGATACAAGATGGATCAGCTGCATATAATGTATCCATAGGAATTACAGAGTGTGTTCAGAAGTGGGGATCTTGGGAATTGGATCACAAGGGCTCTGACCTCATCAATGGATTGGTTCATTCATGCTTTCCTACCTGTTGGCATTATTGAGAAGTGGTAGAAACTAGAAGGGGAAACCTAGTTGGAAGGAGTAGGTCCTCAGGGACATGCCCTTGGGAACTATATCTTGTCCCTGGCCCCAACCTCTTTCTCTCCCTCTGCTTCCTACTGCCATAACTTGAGCAGCTTTTCATTGCCATACCCTTCCATCATAATGTTCTACTTCACTTTAGGCCCAAAACAGTGGAGCTGGCCAACCGTGAAAACTGAAGCCTCTGAAACCACAAACCAAAATAAGTCTTTCTTCCTTTTGCGTTGTTTTTCTCAGGTATTTGTTAACAGCAACAAAAAGTAAACTAACAGTAGGTGACAACTATCTTTTTTTTTTTGGTTGTAAGCTTTGTAATACTACTTGTTTTTTTTTAAATAAAGATTGTTTTAATAAATATGAAATAATAATAAAAGATGAATAGCATTCTGAATATTAAATAATATACTATTTGATATATTTGATTTTGAAATCTTTAATTTCAAAAAAAGCAAGCCTCACATTTTCAATTTGAAATATTCGCATTTTACCAAAAACGTGTATGAAAACTTGATAGTAAACGATATTTGAATGTTTAAAATATATAGGTAGGTTCAAAGAGTTTAATGATTAAATAATTCTCATTTATTAGATTTATAAACCTGCATTATTTGATGTTTGAATCTCATGAAGCTGTAATTACTGAATGGGCTTGGTACCCTTGATCAGATAGCCACCTCTGGTTCAGTCAACTATCTGTGCCTGGTGCAGTGGAGGTAATGGTTGGCCCAGGATTCCGCTAGGCCTAGAAGCAGAATACCTTCCCTTAGAGAAGGTTAGGGCATGGCAGGCAATGCATCTGCCATGTCTAGTATAACATATTACATATATATTTGGGGAAAATGTTCCAGATTCCATAAGAATAACAACCCAACATTAGAGAAAAGCCCTGAACAAAGTGTCAGGAGCTCTGCTTCTAATCACCAAGTGGCAGATTAATCATGAAAATAGCACATTCTTACTCTAGACCTGTTTCTTATCTTTTAAGAATACTGAATAAGATCTATCTGCACATGAAAATTACTTTATTTTATACACACACACACACACACACACACACACACATAAATGTTGATACAGTAAATAATAAAAATATTCTTTTAATTACAGATTCCCTTGAACTTCATGGGCTTAACAAATTAGAATCTTTGGGGCTGGGGTTGTGGCTCAGTGGTAGAGCTCTTGCCTAGCATGTGTGAAGCACTGGGTTCAATTCTCAGCACCGCATACAAATGAATGAAATGAAGGTCCATCAACAATTAAAAAAATATTTTAAAAAAATCAGAATCTTTGTGGAAAGTCTCTGAAACCTACTTTTCTCTTCCTTCTTTCTTTCTTTTCTTGTGCTGAGGATTGAATCTAGGTCCTCACACTAACCACACTAGAATCTACACTTGCAAAACTCTTCAGTGTTTCTGACATAGCTTAATATAGGTACCTTTATTTGGATTTAAAATATTATTTTTAGGGCCTTTTCCAACCAAAATTCTGTTGCTTTACAAAATTGCAGAGGCAACTTTTTGAGAAAATTATTTCCATTGTAAAAGAATATAGTGCTCCTGTCTAAAGGGCAACATTTCTAGATTATTGTATAATTAATTTTATATTATATGAGGCATAGGTAAGGAAGAATGTGTTTTACGAACTGCTTCTGAGAGGGATAAATATTTTTCAAGTTAACTAACATCCATTTGTCCTCAACATAACAAAATAAACACAAGAATGAACTACTGTGAGGGGAATAAGGGGAGGGATAGGGTTGTGGGGATGGGAGGGTCAGTAGAATGAGACAGACATTAATACCCTATATGTATTATTACACTACTGGAATGACTGCACCATGTACAGCCAGAGGAATGAGAAGTTGTGCTCCATTTGTGTATAATATGTCAAAATGCATTCCACTGTAAAATTAATTAATTTTTAAAAATCAACATTGCAAGATAGAAAAAAATGAACTATTGTGTAAGGAAATATTCCCAAAATGCTCCTCTGGAATTGATAAATCTCATTAGGAAAAGACCTAGAAAGTCCAGGTCCTTCACTTTACAGAAGAGAAGATAGATCAGTGTCCTTTATCTCAAAAGAGGGGATTCTGAGCATGAATGAAGGACAGTCACTTTTTCTCTTCTGCCTCTGCCAGGTTATTAACGCACCTGGCTTCCTATTCAAGAACTGTCCTTCCTGTGGAAAAACTCCTCTTCCTCTGTGCTGCTTCCTGTTACTTCCTTCCTCAGAAATGAAGAGGACCTTTAAAATTAGAAAAGGAAGTCTGAGTCTAGACAAATCCCAGGGAAAGCTAAATTATGCAAATTTAGATTTTTGTATAACAAATGAGAGTCCTAAGTAGGTTGCTAGGGTACAGGAAAGCTTTCTGTCTTTTTTTTTTTTTTAAATATTTTTAGTTGGCAATGGGCCTTTATTTTATTTATTTTTATGCAGTGCTGAGAGTTGAACCCAGTGTCTCACACATGCTAGGCAAGTGCTCTATCACTGACCCCAACCCCAGCCCGGGAAAGCTTTCTTAACCTAAGATATTGCAAATTCAGTATACTAGGATACCTTCAATAAAGACAAAAAAGGGAGTGGGTGTGGCCTGTTGGAGTAAGGAGGCTGTTTCTCAGGAAGTTAGGCAAATGGAAGTTCATGTAAGGAAGTAAGATGCTGCAAGTGGAATGTTTTAGTGTCTTTGTTGCCGGTTGCGGCACTACTACATGAAATAGGTATTTACAACAGAACACTGCTTTTAAGTAAAGGGATCTTATTCAGGCTTTTGACAGGATAATCTGTTGTGTTTTTTCACAGTGTTTCTATGATACTTGTTCAGAAAAGTAAAATTTTGGATAAATGGCTTTCTTTATTTGATGTGAATGATACCATCAAATGTAAAATAGCCTGCATTTTAAGCAAATTAAACAATATGTGAAAGTACTTGGTATAATCAATTAAACATAGCAATATGAGGAAATCTATTCATCAACACCCTTTGAAGGGAAATCTTACCATAGATCTCAATTCAGATCAGAAAACCCTGTGTTAGAGTTCCAGAGATCTAAAGTAAATCCTACTTCATGTCAAGATGAATTTCGGATTATATTAAAGTATAAGAGTTGACTTTTTTAATGTCAATTGTTTCATCATCACTCCATAGTACATGGAAAGGCACAGATTGATGTATTTTTCTGGCATCCTCCTGACGCACCCTTGCCCTAAATAAATCTGTTTGCCAGGATCTTGTCGCTTAAATTAGCCATCTCAAACTCTTGGTCCTGCCAACACAGGCAATCGTGCCAGTGTTCTCAGCATCTACTGGCACATGAGCTGTTGCCTTTTTCTTTGGCTTTCTACAAGTACCTGGGGCCATCATACTTCCTTCACAATACAGCAGTCTGGCCTCGGTGTCCCTGAGAAAGACTTCAGAATTGGTTGGACTCACTCTGGTTCTCTCCAGAGTGTGCACCTTTCACAATGTATTTTCAACTACACAATATATTGTTCAGAATTTGTCGTGTACATACTTGCAGATTGGCAGAGCCACCTGCCAGAGATGAGAACCTTTTAAGTTGTTGTCAAACGTCATAAAATATGTTCCATGATTAATTTTGTGGGCACAGATTGGGTTTTGCACAGAGTCCAAAATTTGGGATATGTCACAGTGACTAAATGGCACTGGCATGCTGAATGAATTTGGAATTTGTTTTGTCAAGTGTGGGAGCAGGCACACAGATGGGCTTTGATCCAGTGGTGCTGCTTGGAATTCTCATTATAGCAATGGTGTCACTTGTCACGTGGAGTTGGTGATAATACTGCCAAGTTATGGAAAAAGCATGGCAAATAGGAAAATACAAAGGCCAAGGCTTAGATAGCACAGAAAGCTTTCACTATTAGCTGACTTTTGTTTAAAGGTCATAAACATTATTTCAGGCCTGTCGAAAATAGTTATAATAGATATACAGGCAGAAAAGAAAACTTCCAATTGATAGTCCCTTTAAGAATGGTCCTTGTTAACCTAGGTAGAGAAAATGAAGTAAAACAAACATGTCTTTGGTTTTTATATTAGGCTATGAAAGAAACCTCTGAGCTGCAAAAGAATCTTTCTGCAATGTGTAGCTAAACCCAAGTCAAGGTATTTTGCTTTATAAGAAAAGCTTTTTCTATTCAAAAGGTCAGCAAACCTTCTGGGAAGTAGACACACACACACCCTTACAATGGCCAAGAAGTACAGCATATTTTTCATCAAATCTGCACATCAGAATTCTCTGCAGGACTTTGCAAATATATTCATGATGCAGCTAAAGCAGTGCTTAGAGGGAAATTTATAGCTATATGTGCCTATATTTAAAAAAGAAACAAGATCTCCAACCAGTAATGTAACCTTCTATCTTAATATACTTGAAAAAGAGGAACAAACTAAACACAAAACTAAATAGAAGGAAGGAAATACAAAGGCTATAGTAGAAATAAAATAAAATATAAAATATAGAGTAGAAAAAAACAGAAGTACAATAATAGAAGGAATCGGTGAAACCAAAATTTGGTTTCCTGAAAAAGAACAACAAAACGGCAATCCTTTAGCTAGACTGACAAAGAAAAAGAGATATTACTAAAATCAGGAAAGTAAAACGTGACCTTAATACCAATAAGGGAATAAAAAGGAGTATAGGGAATACTATGAAACACCCCCCTACACATGTATGCACCCATATACACATTGATATGTGCAAACTATATACCATATATAAATATACATATATGCCATCTAAGTTATCTAATTTGCTGAACACATAATGGTGTGTGTGTGTATATATACATATATACATGCATGTATTTACATATATGTGTACACACACATATTCACTATGTAAATTGTAATTCTGAAACCCTCCAGTATGGCATGAACTTTCGTATTTCTAAAAACTTCAGAACTATTTTGTGACATGCATTCTTTCTTGAGAACTACTGGCCTAGCACATAGTAAGCATTCAAAAAAAGTTGAATAACAAATATTTATGTGTCATTCAGGATCAGGTAAAGTTGCATATAAACACAAAAATCCAAAATAATTGCACATTTTGTGTAAGAAAAGGAAATCCAGAGATAAGTAATTTGGAACAGATATGATAGCTCCACAGTGACATCAGGGATCCCAGTCTTTGTCATTTTGTACACTAATCTAGGACATGACTTCCATAGTCAAATTTACCGATGAGCTGGGAAGGTTGCGGGAGTTGCAGTCATTACATGTGAATTGTACACCAAAAAAAAAAAAAAAAGAAAGAAAGAAAAAGAAAAAGAATAAGGATTAGCAGGTTAAAAATTGCCCTTCCCAGTTGAGTCAGCCTTTATGAAGCTCCTTTCCATAGGTTCCACATAATATTTTTACCTTTATCTTAATGGCCAGAACTTAGTTACATGACTCCATCTGCTGCAAAATAATCAGGAAATAAAGTCCTTATTTTTGTCTTACCTTATTTTTAATTTTTGGTTCTGGGGAATAGAATACAGGGCTTGCATGCATAATAAGCCACATTCTACCATTTCCAGCCCTGAAGTCATTTGTTTATTTGATTTTCGGCACTAAGAATTGTATCCAGGGCCTCACACGTGGTAGGAAAGCACTGTATCACAGGGTTATACCTCAGGCCTCTGGAAGTCTTGGTTTCGAATAACAATGGGTGCAGTTATGAAATCTCAACTCTATTCCCAAGGAACAAGGGGGAAATGCACACTAGGATAAGTTCCTCCCAGCTTTGCTATACCATATCACAACTTCTAAAACTCACCTCTAAAATTAGTTTCTGGAGCATTCTAGGTCAATGGATTGATTTTCCCTCATTGGAATTTTCACCAAATTAACTCAAGAATGTTTACTGAGCAGGTGCTATTTGAGAGAGGAGAAATAGCAGATGTGTTCCTGCCCTAAGGAACTTTAAAACAATGTGGGCAAAAGAAACCTATATAAAACAAAAAATCCAGAACACTATGTACCAGTATGTGTCAGAGAGCTGTTTTATGGTTTGAACCACTACTCGAAGCTTAAAATGCATTTGATTTGAAAATTAAATCAAACTAAATTGAGATGAATCACATTAATGTGTTAACCTAAACTGAGTATGAAAATTAGTATTTATAAACAATAAAACATTCCAAAGTGTTAAAACAAACAAACCAATAAAAACCACTCTTCAGATCTGTTGTTCTTAATGCTTCTTGTAACTTTTCAGATATAGATAACACCTTATAAAACAGCATTAGAATAATTTTTAGCTCCTTAATCTTTCAACTGATATGATCATCAAATGACTGATTGGAAAAAAAAACAGATCCAGACTATAAGCTTATAAAATCAATTTAGCAAATATGTTCTAATTGTTCACTCTAATAAGGCACAACGCTGGGCCCTAGAGATTCCAAAAGACACTTCCATCAAGGAACTCACAAACTCAGGGGAGGGGACAGGTGTAGCCGCAATAAACAGAAACCAAGGAGAGAATGATAAAGTTTATTCAAATTGTTACTGTTCATCTTGTTGCTTTAATCATAGGGATTTTTAATAGAGGTATAAAATGTGGTAAAATAAAGAGTGGGAAGAAATGATTCCTCACTGGAAGCAACCAGAAAACAGAGCAGTAGTTCCCAACCAGAGGCAATTATAGAACCCAGAGGACATCTGGCAATATTTGGAGATATTTTTAATTGTCAGGACTGTGGACAGTGGGCAGGGGTGAGGGTTGCTATGAGCTCTAGGGAGCACAGGGATGTTGTTAAACATTTTACAATGCACAAGACAACTACTCACAACAAAGAAAATATAACATGCTTGCAGTAGCAAGGTGGAGAAATCCACTTTAGTAAGAAGGAAACATTGTACCAGCATGATTAGAATTTTCTCAAGCAGAGAACAGGAATTCCAGAGAGAAGGCTATGGGAGCAAAGCCATGTGGGGAAAAGAAAAAA
>JAQQSJ010002194.1:0-13062 GCA_028644305.1 Xerus rutilus
TTCCCAAAAGTTGCATTTTAATACATGTTGGCAAACATAACAGAAAAAAACAAATTTTCAGAAGCTGTACACACTATTCACTGAAAACATTTGTTGAGGCAAATAGAAAAAAATTGTTACAATCATAATTTTTCTAACTTTGCACAAAATTATAAGCAGATTACATTCTTCATATTAAACATCTTTATATGCACTTTCATTTTCAAAAAGGTCCTTGATGTAAAGAAATGCAACTAGTTTTGTATGCTAATTTTGTATACTGCAACATTCATTTATTCATTGAAAAATATTCATCAGTTTTTCATTGATGTCTATAGGATTTTCTATACATAGAATCATGTCATCTGTAATTAAGAATAATTTTACTTTTTCTCTGATATGAATGTCTTTTATTTCTTGTCCAATTGCTTTTGCTAGTACTTCCATTACTATATTGAGTAGGAGTGGTGAGAATGGGCATCCTTAAATAATACGATATCTAAGAGAAAAAGTTCTCAATTTTCCCCTATTGGTTATGAAGTTAGCTGTGGTTTTTTCATAAGTGGTATTAATTATGTCAATAAAGTTTATTTCTAAAATTAATTTGTGGAGGTTTATCATGAAAAGATGTTTATCTTTGTCAACCTTTTTTCTGCATCTATTGTAATGATCTTGTAGGGTTTGTTTGTGTGTTTGTTTTAATTTTGCTGCTGTTTTCATTCATGTAGTTAATATGGTATATTACCATGATATGTGTGTGTGTGTGTGTGTGTGTGTGTGTGTGTGTGTGTGTAACCAAATTTGATTCCTAGGGAAAAATACTATTTGGTAATTACACATAATCTTTTTTGATGTGTTGTTATATTTGGTGTGTTAGTATTTTGTTGGAGACTATTGCCTTTATTTTTTATTGTAGATATTGCCCTGTTGTGATGCTGGCCATGAGCAATGTTTTTGGAATTATTTGCTCTACTTTTGTTTTGTGGAAGAATTTAGGAAGGATTGCATTAGTCTTACTTGAATGTTGAGTAGTATTTAGCTATGAAGCCATCGTCCTGGGCTTGTCTTTTGGGGAAGTATTTACTGCTTCATTTCTTTGCTCTTATTATGTTGAGGTTTTCTTCTTCTTCTCATAAGGACACTTTTTGCACTAGAACCAACGCTAACAGACTTTTTAAAAACTTAATCACTCCCTTAACAAACTTTCTGTCCAAATATATAATGAGATACTGGGGGTTAGGCAATCAATATATGAATTTTGTGGTGACACAGTTCAAGCAAAACACAGTTTATCAGGCCATTTGCTAAAGCATTATAAAATAAAGCATTCCCCTCAAAGGGCTCTTGAAATATTTATTACAAAAAAAGATTAATGAAAAGATGGGCGATGTTAAAATATGGGGATAAAATACTAATTAATCTCTTTAGTCATTTATAATTTACAAAGAACATTTTAAAATATTGCATAATTGTTTCTGACTATAACCTTATAAGAAAAGTAAGATAAATCATGGTAAACATAAGGAAAGAAAATATATGCAATCATATGTCACAGATTGTGCTGGGTATTTTGTAAAAGTTACCTCAATTCTTGTAATTCCTTATCTCTACTTTGTATAAGAGGAAAACTAGAGAGCATAGGAAACATTTTTTTCCTAAAAATCCTTTGATTGTAACTTTTTTTTTTATCTTTATTTATTTTATGTGGTGCTGAGGATCGAACCCAGTGCCTCACGTATGCGAGGCAAGCACTCAACCGCTGAGCCATAACCCCAGCCCCTGATTGTAACTTTTTAAAGAAGTATACATTTGTATCTGTACCTGTATGTGTGTGTATGTACACACACGCACACTACATACACATACATACATTTCTCCCTTCAACAGGCATCTATAAATCCTGGAATAAATTATTAGGATTACTGTGATACATGATAAAGCTTTACTAATTATTCTTATTATTCATAGTTTCAAGTATTTTAGGAACTTCTGGTTTCTCTAAAATGATCTATGAATCCACATCTGTTGTAAGTAAGCTGGTAATTCATAATAATTAAAAGGCTGCTTAACTTATTTTCTTAGTTATTAACATGAGACCTATTTTGCAATGGCATAATCAATATAGATTTTTTCAGCAAACATGATAGGGTGATAGATATACAAGAAACTCATTAAAAAGTGCCTACAAGTTGAGGAAGGTGAATTTTAGATACTGCATGGTCATTTAATAAAATGTTTATTGTGCATTGACTGAGCAAAGTAGTGTTCTTAAACATTGAAATCCTCATCCTTGAGTTTATAGTTTATTATATGGGGAAGAATCAAATTATAGTTTTAATGATGGCTATTTTTTGGTACCTGTCAGTTTGGTACTAATCATGAAAATGACGTCAATACTTGATCATATAACAGAAATCCACATGCTCAGGAAACCATTGTTTTTCCTAGGACTCTCTTGTCCAACTACACTCAGAAGTCTCTTGTCTTCCATTGAAATCTTCTGTTTAATTTTTTTATTTGTCTGGATCCAGGCACCCAAAACACCAGAGTCTGTAAGAACTACTGAAATGGAAACTCATTAAAATGTTAGGGTTATGGCCAGGTGAGGTGGTGCACACCGGTAATCCCAGCTGCTCAGGAGGCTGAGGTAGGAGGATTGTGAGTTCAAAGCCAGCCTCACCAAAAGCAAGGTGCTAAGCAACTCAGTGAGACCCTGTCTCTAATTAAAATACAAAATAGAGCTGGGGAGGTGGATTAGTGGTTGCGTGCACCTGAATTAAATCCCTGGTACAAAAAGAAAAAAGAAAAACAAGTTAGGGTTATATATTTCTGCCTCAAAGATGCATTCTTACACATTCCACATTCTCCCAGTGGGATTTCAGATTGCACAGAATCCTTCAAGGAAGACCAATAGAGTTGAGGAAGGGGATCAGTGGGAGGGAAGAGGTTGGAGAAAAGAGAAATACTGGGGATGGATTAGAGCAAATTATATTCCATGCATGTATGAATATGTGAAAATGAATCCCACTATTATAATTAGAAAGCACGAATAAAACATTAAAAGTTGCCTTGAATAGTTTTCTGATTGGATTACTATTTATGTGGTTTTATGCATATACATATATATATATGCACACACAAACACATATGATGCCTCTTACAAAAATGATAAATTCATTTTGCATATTTAGAATTTATGATGTGCATCTTTAAATATGTAAACATAGCATAATTCAAATAGTCCCTCAATGTTTTGGTTACCACTTAGTGTTCTAGGCCTTACACCTTTATTTAACTGGACAGTTCTAATCCCTTAACAATTTCCTGCACTTCTTGGTGTTAATATTACTCCTATCCAAAAAGGAGGACCACCATACAGAAATCTTGCTTTTCTGTTGGGCCAGGAATGTGCTTGGGTGGATTCCTCAGTAGCAGGCTTGCAGATCTGGTATGGAAATGTAGTGGATAAGAGAGTCATAAAGTTAACCAAAACATTTCCAGAATGTTGTTAGAGCAGAAAGAGTCTGATTCCAAGCAGATATGCAGAGATCAAAATAAACACAAAGTTAGATATATGCCAGCTTTAGTGTTTTAAAGGTCAAGTCTCACTTCCTGAAAAGAAGTTTAAACCAAGACAGGTTCTGTCTTTGAAAAACTGATGTATCTGACACAGTATCAAAGCAACAAAGTGACCATAGGGCATTATGACAGGAATACAGTCATTGAAAGATAGGTCTAAGGTGTCATTTTGGAATAGGTTAAGTCATGATGAAATAACAATGCCAAAACAAAGTAACAATCTCAACTAGATAAAAGTTTTTCTTATGTTGAAGAAGCTGGAAGTCTATTAAAGATTAATTTGGTGCACGATGTCAGAAACCAAGAATTTTTCTTTTATTTCAAAGCTATATATGGTCCAAGGTAGCTGTGACAACTCTCACCATTATTGCATATTTGTTTTCAGCAGATAAGAGGATGTTATGAAGGACCTTCTCTCACCCTTTAAAAACAGTCTTGGGTGTTATGTATATCAATGTTCCTTATATTTCTATTGGATACAGTTTAGTTTTATGACTACAGTTAGCTACAAAGAAGACTAGAATATGTAGTCATCCAAAGCCTTATTTTCTAGAAGCTTTGTTCTAGGTTTAAAAATTTAAAAATAAAACTTAAGGAAAAAAAGAATAGAAAATATTGAGGTTAATTGTTGTTGGTCACATAAATGAGATAGAAATCATATTTCTGTGACTGAGATGTAAAGCCAAAAAAGAAATCACAAGTAAGTAACCCAAGGCTGAGTTATTTGTAATAACTCATTTTTGAATTATTTGAATTATTTGAGTTATTTGAATTTTCCTAATCAAAATTCCTATAATTTCCTAAAGTAGTTAAGGACTGGACTCAGAGCTTCAAATATGCTGAAGTTGTAATCAGATTTCAAATGTCTGTAATTACAGACTAGTATTTTGTAGAAGCAGGAAGTCAAATAATCCACTTCCAAGATTTTCTGCTGGGTATAAAATGACTAGAAATAGAAAATAGTGTTGGCAGACAGTTATTTAAGTACCCTCTAAAGAGTATTTTTGGTAAATACTTCTTAATGAATTGTGTTTTCATATGTTAATATAATTTGTCATTATATTCTATATGGTGTTCATCAAAATAGCAAAGATAGGATCTCTGTCAGAAAATAGCTAACCTTGAAGAAGGTCTAGTTAGAAAGTTAACATATTCTACACAATTGAATATTGGTCTGTAGGTCAGTATGACACATTTTCCTACATCATTTCTTAATAATAGGAGGTAACTATGTTGATTAAGAGTTCCAGTGAGATGAAACACTCTAATAGGGAAGTTAAGACTTTCCATGTAGAAACTCAAAATGTAGGAAGGTGCAAGAGAATGCAGCTGAGTAGCTACATTCCCTGGGGAAGCTGCCACCATCACTGAAGCTAGATGGACAAGGGGAAGAACTATGGTTCTCTGCATAGTTTAGGAAAGCCATAGGTTTAGGAAAGGACCACCAAACAGGAGTTGTCACTTTTGACAGAGAAACACAACCACTACTTTACCTTTTCTTGGCAGAGAGGAAGCTAGGACATTAAATCACTCGGGCATTTCTTTTCTGCCCTCGCATGTCCTTACAGTGCCTCTCCTTGGCTGAGGTCCAGGTTGATTTTGACCTCAAAAGTCTGTCTTTCTGGAGGTAAGAGTATGAGGGAAAGAATGGATTGGTAGAGGTCAACAGCTTATTTGCAGCTCAGGGACAAACACAAAGGACTGACTTACTGATTTTTTTAACATAACCATACTACCATTAGTCATCTAAAATAATATCTTTAATATTATGAAAATTAATGATCAAATACACTTTTTTTTTCTTTTCAGTTGGTTTGTTACAAGCAGAATCTGAAGTTCACCTGTTTTGTGTGGTTGATATATTACTTCTTATGATCTAGAAAAGTCTCTCCTGTGTTCTTTCTTCTTCTATTCTTCCTCCCTCGACTCCTCAGCTTCCTTTTTCATTTATTATTGAAAAACCTGGGTACTTAGCCTTTTAAATCTTCCCCATGCTAGATCCTGTTGATGGCATCCATGTGACATTTAGCATGTTCCTCTAAAACCTGTATTTTCTGTAAATGGGAACATATATAATCATGAAGAAAATTGGGTTTATAATTGGCTAATAATATTTCACAGTGATTGTGCCACACCCATAGACAGATGACATCTGGTTATGACTGAGCTCTTATTGTAAGATCTCATACACTGTCACTCCTGACAGTGAGAGATATATAGATGTGGTGACCCTCTAAGATCTCCTCATATTATACTGCATGAATTACTTGCATAGTTTTCTGGGAGTCCTACCTAAGAAGTGGGCTATTAAAATGTTGTTGGATAAAACTAATCCTAGGTGGATGACGTGTCAAGAGCCAAACCTGTCCTATTTCCTGAATTTTTTGGTGGGGGGGTGTTACTGGGCATTGAACTCAGGGGCACTCAGCCACTGAGCCACATCCTTCTCCCTGTTTTGTAATTTATTTAGAGACAGGGTCTCACTGAGTTGCTTAGCACTTTGCTTTTGCTGAGGCAGGCTTTGAACTCACTATCCTCCTGCCTCAACCTCCCGAGCCACTGGGATTACAGATGTGTGCCACCATGCATGGCCTATTTCCTGAGTTTTAATACACACATTTGTATGGAGAAATTACTTTTGTCAACAAACTTTCATACAGAGCATCTGTTCTTTGCCACTACCAAATAGGATGGCAGGGATGGGGTTAAGGAAGTGGCTAATGAGGTTTACACTACAGAACTTCTCACTTGCACAAACCTCTTTAAAGATCATGTACCAAACACGTGTACTTTCGAATATTTTTTTAAAGAAGACTTTGAAGTCTTAGGCTCCAGAAAATCTGGGGCCTCTCTTGGATGTTGTTGATATGATTCAAGCTGATAAACCTGGGCATATTAGTTTTCTTTCTGTGATTCCCTGAAAATGAAGATTGCATTTCCATAAGTCCCTGTGGGTCTGGAATGGGTCCCCTTGCAACTATTCAAAGATGGTTGTTGAGAGAACTTCGCTTATGTTCAGCGAGAAAGAAACACAAAACAACAACAACAACAAACTAGCATTCCTGTTATACACAACTCTTCCAGAAAGAGGGCCCCCTCCAGCTTTGCTGTTTTGGCCTCCCCAGGCACGATGATCACAACTAATTTTGCCTTCTGTAGTCACACTTCCACCATGCAACACAACATGCCAGTTGCCTTCTTCCCAAAACAGGGATTGGTTTTGTACTTGTTAGGATTGCCATTCAGTTTGTGAGAACATGCCAAAATCCTTCCCTTGCTTCATCCTCTGGCACTGCCAGTGATGAAAAAGTGGACTTGGCACTTTTGCCTTTCTCTCCGAGGGAGGGAGACATCATGAGTTCAGAGTCTTCATCAGTCTTACACCTTTACTCCCTACACTAACATCAGTATATTTTATTGTGAAATCCATGTTATTTTTTTACAAAATAGATGTTTTAAAAGCAGATTTAAAAAGCAATGAAAATTAACATTCTTCTAAAAAGTCTTTGTGCTATAGCAACCAAAATTTATTATTTTGAGGAGGTAGCATAATTGTTGTGAATAGTAACATATATTTTTGTAAGGAAGTCTTAGTTCCTTAACTAATTCCATTTGAAAGTATTTTTATATGATTTCTATTAAATGTATCCACTTAACTACAAACTTTTTACTTTGTAAATAGCAATAATGATGGTTACTAATTTTTGAGTGTTTATTTTATGACAAGCATTGTTACTTGGTCCCTTTGTTGTGAAGCTTCAGGAGCCCTGTTTCAAGAAATTATAGGTTACCTTATTAACAAGACCATGTTATGTAGGAATTATTAGTCTCATTTTTCATATCAGAAAATTTAAAGAGATAAAACCTACTTTCTTTCTTTAAATTTGATCCATCCCAGGTCAAAATAATAGGTGGAAAGGAGCCCTTTGAACTAATGTGTGGGTCCAGTGCCAAGACACTTTACTGCCCTCTTATAGTGCTCTCCTGTCACCTCCTGTCTCCCTAATGGGTTTAGGTTTTCTCATTAATCACTCTAAGTAGGTTCTTTGAATACTTTAAACTCGATTTCTTTCTTTTTTCCCCCCTTGCCCTACCTGTTTGTTAATACCTCAACCCCTTATCAATATAAGTGTCTACTTTCTTCACTCCTACACCCCAAATTCTGTACCAGAGAAGGCAAAACCAAAGTATTGATTTCACTGTAAGATTATTTTCTCCTTGGAAGCTATTTCAAACTTCTTCAATTTTTCTCTGCTTTAAAACTAGCTCCCACTTTTACCAATAAATTCAAAAGATGACTTGTAGATGAATAGAAGCCATCACATTATAATTTTCATAAGTTCTTGGTACCATGACTATAAGGATTTTTGCTTCTGAACTTCTCTTCCCTCACTCCCCCCACCCCCAGTTCTTTCTAGGTGAGATACCTCTAATGTGCTATGGATTTTATTCCTTCTTTACTACTTAGGAAACTCAAGTAATTAACTCTAATATTACTGATTTTACAGGCAGCATTTAAACATGTTAAGGGTATTTTTTTATTTGAGAGAAGGGGGGGAGCAGAGAATACCCAGATTTCTTCTTTCAGTGCCCAGTATTCTCCAACTACTGCAGCTAAAACTCTTCTTTTCATAGCCAGGCTTCTGGTGAAGATGTTTACTTATATCCTAACTGTATTGTTCACCTCTGAGCCACTGCTCAATCTATTCCATTCGGCTTTCTCCACCTAAACCTCCCTCTTGCCTTCTTTTATAGCACCTTCCTGAATTCTGACTTTCCTCGACCTTTTCCTAGTATTTGATGTTAAACATTTCTTTATATCTTGTATTCCAAACCATTGCACTTTCCCATTCTATACCAATACATCAGCTCATTTCCTCAGAGTCCTTTTTTAAAAAAAAAATTGTCTATACTTTATATGTTGGTATCACTCATAATGGTGTCCTCAACAACTCTCCTCAACTTTTTCATATTCTTTCAAGTAAATATCAAACTCCTGTGGCTAATTTGCATTGTATGTTGACAATTCCCTAATTTTTGTCTCCAAATTCTCTATCCTGTGCTTCACCTCAAAGTGTTACAAGTGTCTTTAATTCAAGATGTTAAATTGGAACAATCTTCTAAATCCCATTTTTCCTCTTGTCTTCTCTTGTGCAGTGATGATAACACCAACTGCCTGGGAGTTTAAAAAAGCACCTGAAGTAATCTTGTCCATTTGACTCATAATCGATTCTTCCCATTCCCTTACGCCTGTTCCCACTCAAAAGCTAGTAGAACGCCAAGTTTTAAAATTCTACCATCTAAACATCTGCTACATTTATCACTTTTACTCTTCCCATTAACACTTTTTCTACCTTTTTCTTTGGTATGAACCACCCTCATCTCCTACTGGAATTATTGCCACATTTTACTCAACAGTGTCCATCTCTGCTCTTATCTGCTTAAACTATTACTCACAATTGCTCTCAGAATGACTTTTAAAAATGAAAATCTGACCATGTCCCTTACTGCTTAAAATTCATTGCTCTTAAAGTCTAAGCTCCTTACTGTTGCTACAGAGCTCTGTTTAAATTATTCCCTAACCATGTTTGATCATTCCTTTCTCTACCCCTTGAGGACCAGCCACCTGGGGATCTGGGATCCTGAAGCACACATTCTTATTCTGACTCTGCCTGGACATTGAGGGCTCCCTGAGGGTTATGTTCCTCCACCTCACTTCTCTTTCCACCAGCTTCATCTTTTCATTTTCAGTTTTTCTCACCTTCCTTAAATTCCCATAACATTTAACTGCTTCTACAATGTGTACATCACCATTGATGTACTTACTGCTTTATAATTCCCCTTTTCTATTTTTATCTTCTACAATTATATTCTTCATGGATTATAAACTTTGTGAAGGTAGAAAGCATATCACTTTCATCTCCAGCACTTTGAACAGTGCCAAGCCTAGTAAATACTTATCTCTTAAATGAATTAATAAAAATCAAATGTGTGTCCTAAGTTACAATGAAAAGGAAGTTTTGCTTTAGTTGGAGGAAGTATTAACACCTGCCACATATTTTCATATATATGACATCGTTTAATCCTAAGAAGCATCCTTTGGATAGGAATGACTGTTGTTTTATACATGAGAATTGGAACTTAAACAAAGTTTGGTAATTTGCCTAAAGTAAGAAAGAAGGAACTTTCAAGAGTGCAATTAGAATGACCCAATTTCTAGTTCAGTTTTGCTTGTACTGTTCCACATTAGCTAAAAGTATGAAGTTCTAAAAGTAAAAAATTCACATACATTGTTAGATTAGACACTAACTGAACACACCTAACAATAAAACAAGAATAATAGTTACCAGTTATTGAATGTTTGCAACATTACTTACTAGTTGTCCTTTAATTGATGTTAGCTTACAGAACTACTTTTGACTCAACTCAAACAATGCTCACAAATGTGTTTGTGTTTATAATGAAAACAGCCAACACATACTACACATCTATAGAATATAAAATATCTAGTATTTGGGTTAGCTAATTTCTGACCATTCTTTGAGCCTCATTGTAATTCATGTTCAGCCTTAGCAGTGGAAGAGACTTCATGCCAGATGGAATTGCCAGATCTCTGTGGTTTTATTATTTAACCAAGTAGCTTGCTTTGGAAGTTGGAACTCTGTCTGGTGGAATGGATTTAAAGTTCCAAATTGTAGAGGCACTATATGGTTGAGAGCTGTCATCCAGAGATTGCTAGAAGTAGGAATAAAAAATATTTTTGAGTTTTTTTCCCATCTTTTTTTCTTCATATACTTTACTTCCAAATGGATATGAAAACTGGAGTGATATTTATTTGCATAAACAATACTGGAAAAGCCTTTCAATTCCCATTGTTTTCCAAAATGAGCCTGTAATTCTTACCTTCCAATTCATGGCATGTGTGAAAAGTATATTTTAATAGAAAAGGGACAGTTTGAAGACCATCTTTGTTTCCTGTTGGGGCATTTCCAGATTGGATGAAATCTAAGAAGAGCCATCTGTTGAATATTTAGTATTCAGAACTGTAGAACTACTCCTGGCATGTGGTTTTGCCAAGTCCTAGCTAAAAATAAATATTAAATGGGGTTTGCTTCTTTTTTCATTGGGTTTGAACTCTCCTAGAAGAAGTTTTGTATTCCTTAGGGACAGAAATGTATGAAAAAGAAACAGATTTATTTATTTTTTATTTTCATTGACAAAACATTAGGTACAATTTTAACATCAAATATGCCAATATATTTCAACTTTCAGCTTTCTCATTTCTAGTTTCTCCTGTTTCTTTTTATTAGTTGTTATAAAATAATGATTACCAATTCACTGATATTGTGTATATTACACATTCATCTGTTTTATATTCGCATATTAAGTTGCAGTTTTATGGTAATAAAAAGTCAAGTTACACTATTTTTCTTGCTCTTGGGAAACTAGTTCTTGTATTGAATTAGTAACTATTGGTGAAGAAAGTGCACAGTTCTTAGCTGCCATCCAGCTTAGACAGACCCCCTGAGACATGAACGATGGTCTGTTTGTTCACCTAATACTAAAAGTATCTCACCAGATTTGAAGTTACATAAAAAAGAGACAAACAGAATTAATACATTTTATATAGCTTAATAAATATTGATTAAATTCCTCTCTCCAGGATATAATCTTACGTGTTAAGAAGATATTAGGAAGTTTTATAAATGTTACTTGCTTGCTCTTACAGAATCAAGGAGCAATCTTACTTAAAAAAAAAGTAAATAAGCACGAAAATTTTTTTGTATTTTCCTTCCTCTCCTCTTTCTCTACTTCCTGGCTACCTGGAGATGAGTATTTTCTGTCGTGCCCTTCTGCTATGATGTTCTGGCTCACTCAGACCCAGAGCAATGGAAGCAGACAACCATGGACTGAGCCTCTGGAACAAAATAAGCTTTCCCTACTCTAAGTTGTTCTTATCAAGTATTTTGGTCACAGTGACAAAAAGCTAACCAATACACATACCTTATAAAAAAAATTCTCTAATATTGAGTAGGGCTTTGAAGACCAGAGTGGAGGAGACTCAGATTCTTTAATCATCTTTCTGGCACAGAAAGTAACATTTAAGGGAAGAATAAACTAGTTTCATAATTGGCTCTGGTTTTTCCTCTCAAAACATTTTATCAAACTGTTTGTTTCTGTATTATGGAGAGGAGGTTCTTCACACAAAAAAATGTCAATAGGCTCCACTCTGGCCAATCTTTAACAATAGGATGAGAGGCAAAACATTTGTCCTAACAATATGGCATTGTGAAAAACTCTTGGCTTATGCACATGCCAAAACTAAAGACGCTTTCCTCTTCATGGAATAAAGAAATTGCTTTTCTCACAGAAGAAATGTTTTTGATAACTGCCAAGGATAAAGAAGGCAGAGGGAAATTGTGAAGAAAATGAAGGAAACAATTGCAGTTGAGCATAATTGTGTGGTAAACAATGATCAGCTGTTTGCACTCGGAAGGGGCGGCAGTGATGGTTTAGTTAATTCTAGATGTGGAGAGGTACCTCTTCTGATTCTTTGAGAGTCACTGTAAATGAATGAGCCATGAAGTGGTGAATCCCACTGCTGAACTGAATGCTGAGTAATTGTTGAGGTTTCAGATACATATGGCTGTTTCACTCTGAATTACTGCATGTTACCTTAACTGTTTCTATGTATTTTAAAATGCATAGACTCCATAAAATTGTGTAATGTTTGAATATATAAGGGAAAAAAAAAGACATAAGACCCTAGGGAAAACTTTAACAAATCAGTTAATAGAGCAATATGAAAGTATAATAACCTAATTGCAGAACTATTTTTTAAGGGGAGAAACAACTTTCCTCCTGTGTTTCTATGTCATTATGTATAGATAATGAATGGACGTGGCATCTTTGTTCGTTGGGTCTGCCTCTTTGTTAAAGAAACTGTTTGCACTCCATGATGGTTAATTATGCTATTTTAACTCAAGATATAGCTTAAAAGCACCATCATGAAAACCATTCAGGTGGGGGCATGACAAAACAGGAAAGGGAAGAAATTGTAGTATCTATCAGAGAACGGTAAGAGAAGTTTAGTGATGTGGATGGAAAGGGCACAGGCATCTTTAAGCTTGGCTCAAAGTTGGCCTTCACATATCGGCTCATGCCTCTCTTGAGCTGTGGGAGTTTTCAGTTCACCACAGATTCTCCACATCTCATCAATGCTCAGAGCGCTGGTCATATTGCCTTCCTGATGCCAGGCAGTGCTTGGGATTCAATAGTCTATCCCTAAATCTAAGACCAGCTTTTCTTATAATGGCCTGATATTTTACCACAAGGGTTATGAGAAATCACTCCTTCTCAAAATAACCTCAGCTCTTTAATTAATACATAAAGTGTTTTCAACATCTGTCCATGTGTGGCCTCGACGCGCCGGTGTGAATCCTTGGGTTCTGTCTCTGCTTCTCCCACTCCATGGCTGGCATCCCTGAGATGGTGTTCAGCCAA
>JAQQSJ010002195.1:0-13056 GCA_028644305.1 Xerus rutilus
CCTTCTATCAAATGCATCCTTTTCATCCTAGATTTTCAAGCTACTCTTTTTTTCTCCAGATGGTAAGTTTTTCATATAGGGCTTTAACTAATTGTTGAACAGAGTTCTAAAGAATGTAAGTACTAGCAGAGGGTGAGCATGGAATGGCTCACGCTGGCAAACTCCTGCCCAGGGGAGCGGCACCGATGGGGAGACGCCATCCTAGACACTCGTCCGCAAGAGATGCAAGGATTGCTTTTTAGTGAAGCGGCCTGATGCCAGATTCCCAAAGAGCACAAGTGACAACACGTCAAGGCCTTCTACAGTCTCCTTCATTCTGCTCTGTGGTCCATGGCACTGGTGGTATGGGTGCGCATCTGAGGACTGAGTGGGGAAAGAAGAAGCAACAAAAGGGACCTCCAGATGTTTCTAGAATTCTTTTCACCCTGCAATGTCTCTGTCAGAACCCTTTACAACTGCAAAGATAGGACTGGAAATTAAAGAAAGGCCAAAGGGACTCTCAGGGAACAGGGACCCTCCAGCCTCAGCACCCCATCAATAACCTGGGAATGGCACCAGCTGCCACTGCCCTTGGTATGGCCTGTTATGTTCTGACTGTGTCACTGCAGTTCTCATGGAAGACCAGGAAGAGCAGTGAGTCAGCACATGCTTCCCCCATGGCTGATCTTCATGGAAAATCACTGAATCCGTTCACACGTTTCTGAGACAGGTGGTGATCTCCAGAGGTCCATCATACACTGATTGTGGAAATGACCATCTTCACAGAAAATCAGTGAATCCTCTTGTGCTTTCCCCCACATTGCTGTGATCCTTAGTGATTTTCAGTGTCAGCTAAATATTTAGAATTTGTCCTTTGATCTAAACATTTTGCCCTGATCAACAATATAGAAAGAGATAAAATGCAGTGTTTAAGATACAGAGTTCTTTTTTTTTTCTTTCTTTCACTGCTGGGAATTCAACCCAGAGTCTTGGGTGTGCCAGGAAAGCACTCTGCCATGGAGTCACACCCACAGCCACCAGGGTACAGAATTCTTGCAAAATACTTGCTCATTTATTTTTTAAAAATATGTCTGATGAATAGAGTCCTGTGAAAAATGATCAGCTCAACTTGTTTTCATGACTTTTTGTTGTTGCTGAAGTTACAGATTAATATACGTGTGTAGAGAACCTGAAAATGGATGGTATTTGTCACTGTTAGAGCAATACTTCAAGTATACAAAATGGGCAATCACAAAGATCAATATTAATTTATATTACTTTTACATAAATGACCAAAACATTGTGTTAAATGGAAGGAAAAAATGCTTAGATGATATAGAAAATCCCCTCAGTTTTTAATTAAGTAAACGGAGATGACGTTAATAGAATTCTGGAGGATCTCTGTTGTACATTCCATTTGTTGCTTTTCTCCCTTTTCAATTGAGGTAGAATTTACATCACATAAATTCATTATTGACACATTTACAGTACACAGCTCTGTGAGTTCTGGGGCATCCACAATGTTGTGCAAACTTCCGCACTCTCTAATTTCCTAATGTTTACTTCAAAAAGAAACCTTGCCCTCGTTAAGCAGTTGAACCCCATTTCTGCCCACCCTCCATCTCTGGCAGCCATTTATCATGTGCTGTCTGTCTCTAAGGATTTCCCTGTTCTGGACATTTTACATAAAAGGCATCTTAGCCTGTGACTCTGTGTGTGTGTGTGTGTGTGTGTGTGTCTAACTTCTTTCCCGGAGCATGTTGATCCCATGTTTTACCATGTTACAGCATTTATCAGTGCTTCATTACTTTGCAGGGCCAAATAATATTCCCTTGTGTGGATAGACCACTTTCTGTAGACCCATCATCTGCTGGGTGTCTGAGAAGTTTCTACTTTTTGGTTAATATGAATATCTATCCAACACTGGTCATTTTTCTTCTTTTCTGTATCATAGCCATTCTAGTGCATGTGAATTAATATCTCAATGTGGCTTTGATTTATTTTTTCATAATGATTACTGATGTTGAGAATGCTTTTATGTGATTATTGGCTTTGTATATATCTTCTTTGGAGAAATCTATTCAAATTCTTTGTGCATTTTAATTTTTTGTTTGTTTTGATTGCATTTTACAATTACTTATATATCCTGGGTCCTTGATATTTTTAAGAGATATGATTTGCAGATATGTTCTCCCATTTGGTGAGTTGGCTTTTGACTCTCTTAATAGTGTCCTTGAAATACAAACATTTTCAATTTTGATGAAACCCAATGGATCTATTTTTCTTTTGTTATTTCAATGTTTGGTGTCATATGAGAAAAGTCCAGCTCAATGAAAGGTCAGAAACATTTTTAGCTATGTTTTCTTCTAAGGGTTTGATAGTTTTTAGCTCTTTTGAGCTTTACCTCTTTTTGAATTAATGTTTACATATAGTGAGGCATATGTGCAAATTCATCATAAGACCATTTATTAAACCAACTGCTCTTTCTCTACTGATTGGTCTTCTGATTATTATTATTTCTCTTGTTTCTATATAGTTCATTGTAATCTTACTTTCATTTTGAATTTATTAATTTGTGCTTGTCTCTTTTTCTGGGTCAGTCTACGCCAAAATTGTGGGTTTTGTTCATCTTTCTCAACAGCCAAACTTTTGTACTGTTGGTTCTCTCTATGGATTACTCAATTCCTTGCTTTGCTTGCCTTGATTCTTATCTTTCTCTCTCCATTCTGCTACCTGCTTTGGTTTAGTTTGCTTTCTTTCTAGTTCCTTACAGTGGAAGGTCAGCTAATTGATTTGAGACCTTTCTTCTTGTCATAGAGGTGCTCCATCACATTACAACTCTAACTTCCTTGCTGAGCACTGCCTTTTCTGAGGCCCAGAAATCTTGTTAAGTAATATTTTAATTTTTGTTTATTTAATCATGTTTTCTAATTGGCTTATTGATTTCTTCTTTGACTCATTTATTAAGAGTAGACTGTTTAATTTATACATGTTTGTGCATTTCTTTCAAATTTCCTCATTTTATTGCTTTCAAATTTTATTCGTTGTGTTTGGTGAAGAAAACTTTCTGCAATTTTAAAACTTCTGAGTCTTCTGGGGCTTGTTTTGTGGCATGAGGTAGAGTTGATCTTGGAGCATATACTTGAGAAACATGTATTCTGTTGTTGGGGAAAGTGCTGTGAACAGTTTTGTAGAGTGGTAGAGTCCTCCTGTTCCCTGTCGATTGTCTGGCTTATTTTTTTACCTATCTGTGAAAGCAGGGTATTCAGGTATCCAGCTATTATGGTTGAACGCTTTGTCCCTTTAATTCTGTCAGTGTCTGCCTCCTGTATTGGGGGCTCTGTTTGTTGCACATACCTCTCCTGTTGTTGTATCTTCCTGAAAAATTAACAGTTCTGTCAACACATCTATGGCAGCCTTTGTCTCTGGGAACAATTTCTGACTTGACATCTCTTTGCCCAATATTCATGTAACCACCCCAGGTCTCTCGTGGTTATTATCTGCATTAAATGTCTTCCTACCCCTTTTACTTTCAACTAATTTGGGTGGAGATGTAAATGAGCCTTTTGAGGATTGCATATATGTGACTCTTTTTCATCAGTTCTGCCCATCTCTGCCTATTACCTGGAAAGATTGTCCCATTTATAGTAACTTGCACGTGACTATTAGTTTTCTAAATTTCTTATATTTTTCCTTTCTCGCTTGCTTTATTACTTCCTTTTTTTGTGTTTGATTGTTTTAAGGATACCATTTAAATTATGCTCTCACTTCCTTTCCTCATATTTACTTATTTATTAAAAAATAATTTTTAACTGTTTGTCCTGGGGAGTATTACTAATATACTAACATCTTAAATTTGTAACAAAGTAGGTTGAATGTTCACCAAATTAGCTTCAGTAACATACAAAACTTCTGTCCTTATACAACACACATTTTAATGGCTATTATTACAAATTACATACTCATACATTACATGCCTATAAACCCAGATTGATCATTTTCTTGCATATATTTAAAAGAAATTCCTGCTATTTGATGAACTGTGTCGCCTTCAAAAATATGTTGAAGTCCTGATCCTTAGTACCTGTGAATGTGTCTTGTGGAAATGGATTTGTTACAGATGTAGTTGAGTCAGGATGAGGTTGTTAGGGTTGGCCTTTATGGGATGTGACTGGTGTCCTTATAAGCAGAGAAGATGGCCATGGAACCATGCAGACCCATGGTCAAGAGTTGTATGACACCAGAGGCAGAGTCTGAAGAACTGAGTGCCAGCAGCTGCAAGATGAGAAACATCCAAATTATCTGGCAAGCTATCAAAGCTAGCAAGAGGCACAGAAGGGGTCTAGAGGAGACCACCCTGCTGACACCTTGACTGCAGCTGTGAGACAGTAAGTTCCCTTATTTATTCAGCTGGTTTCTATCAGAGATTTGTCAGGGGTTGCTTCTGCATTCACAGTTTCTGTGATGCAACTTGTGATGCAATTGATATGGATACAACCATGAAAAAGAACATTTCTACAGGACACCAGTTTTGTTGTGGATGCAAGAGGAGAGTTGGAGAAGGATGAGCTAAATTTCTGATGGAATCAGAGAAATCTTAGCAGTGGAAAACGCAATTCATTTGGGAGCAGAGTGGTGATAAGTGTTTAATCAGGCTGAGAAGCAACAGGAGAGAGTTCTAGATGAGGGCTTTTGTGCCAAGCCATGACGTGGGAAATAACCAAGAAATTGGTTATTGGAAATAACCAAATTCTAGAAAGCACTAGAATTTCAACATTGCAGGATGCTATTGTCAGATACAGTAATGAAAGTATATCTTAGTAATGAGTTTATCAGGTAAGAAGATGGAGATTTGTCACAAGTAAATTTAAGGAGAAACAAGAAAGCCTATATTATATGCTTGGAAGAACATGGATTCTGGCACTGTAATATCTAGGCGTTCACAGTTCACCATCTGGATTCTTCGTTTCCATCTGGGTCCTGGTTCCCATGTGTTAGGTGCATTCTCAGTGAGCAAAGAAAGGGGTGCTGCTCTGGGTTGAAAGTCCCCACCCAAACTCAGGCTGAAATCAATCTTTGTTGAGTTATGAATCTGGCTATTGGACTTGGAGGTGGGAGGAAACTGAGACTGACAGAGGCCATCAGGGTGGGGCCTACTCCTGTGGGACGGAGGCTCTGACACAAGAGACTTGGCTTACCATGTGAGGCTGCAGTGCGTCGGGCCCTTCAGATGTGAGCACCCGCTGTAGGACTTCCCAGCCTGCAGATCCGTTTCTTTTGTATAGCATGCTCAGTGAGTGACATTGGGTCACAGCGACAAAACCAGACACCTCGCTGGTCAAGCCTGCTCTTCCCTATCATCTGGCTGCCCTGCAGGGTGTACCTCTTTGTTACTGGTGCTATCGCCACTATTGTTTTCCAAACACACGAGCGAAAGCTCTGGCACGTTCTGGGCTGTTTTCTCTTTCCTGGGGTACTCCGACTCGCTAAGCTTGATTCCACGTGCCTACGTCCAGGGAGGGTGGAGAGCCTGCTCATCTGTCTCTGAGCATTTCAAGTGAACAGAGTGACTGTAACACCATTAGAGAGAGATGCCTCCAGAATAGATGATTATGAACAGGAGAAAAAAGAAAGAAAGCCAAAAACTCAAACACACAAATAGGGGTCCTGAGGTTATAAAAGACCCATTGATGAGTGTGCAGAACCAGACCTGGTATTGAAAGAGCGACATTGACCACGTTGGGAAAGGACAGTGATGCCAGCGTGTCACTGAGGACGGTGACGGTACACTGGAGCTGGGGCGTTGTATACCTGGAGCACAAGACTTCTCCCCATACTGACGGGTTTTCCTAACTTTCTTCCCAATCTTCTGAGGCTTTGGTGCAGGACACACCAATAATAGGCTGTGCTCAAGACCGTCGCTCAGGCATAATTCAATTGTGAAATATAAACTGTGTGTACAATATTACATAACCCTAGTTTGTACTTTGGAGATACAGAATTTTAGACAAATGTCAGTGCCTTTCTTCCAAACTGAAGCTATCTTTCTCTAGAATATCTTTATTTCCTGTATACATGCATGTGTTTGTGCATACATAATGACAGCTGTACTATTTTGGCATACAAGCTTTTTATATAAGCATTGTGAATTCTAGAGAAGTATTTTGAAGTCAAAGCAAAATACTTCTGAAATAATTTGGTTTAGAAAATAGTAAAATCAAACAGAATAACTGAATATTCATTACGACTCAACATATGCTAACATCACAGATCACTTATTAAATTTTTTCTTGATTATTTCTCCTTCTGTTAGGGTGTATTGGACATTAGTCTGCAGTGCTAGCTAATGCCCTTTATATAATAAAGGTTACCCATATTCACACAGGCTCTCACAAATATTTATATTTATTTTGGATTAGTAGTCTCGTGTGAGTTTTGTGTTCACACACAGCAGAGGGAAAAGAAAAAGGAAAAAGAAAAAGCCTTCCAACTCAGACATCTTGCAGGAAAGAATAAACACAAAGACCAGAACCTTGAGATTCCTTTTTAAACAGAAGATTTGTATTCCTGAACCACAAGATATGTCAAGAAGCTGCTCTTGCTTATTTACTTTTCTGTTACATATTGTGTTGGGCCTTTCCTCAGTTTGGATTTGCATAGAGTTGGGCGTGCAGAAAAGAGTGGTTTTTTTGTGTCTCTAACACTCGGTGTCTTTGGTGTGAACGGAGGCAGGCTGTCTGCCCTCCCTCCTCGCTCCTCAGTACAGTTTGCTTGACGTGCAAACATCTCCCTGGTGATTCACTTATGCGGTGTGCAGGATAATCAGAATAGTACTGAGACAAGCTCCATACATCAGTTAAAAACTCAGGCTCCTTGTTAAATCTACAACTCAAATGTTATTTTAAAAAATGCTCACAAGTGATTTAGTCATGCACTCCCATCTCAGACACCCCATCAACCACCTCCGACTGCCTGACGAGTTCACTCATACCCACTTTGCACACAGATATCAGCTTCTAACCTTGAGGAATGACATCACTTGGAATCATAGAGTGGCTTAATAATAGGTTGGTTCAGTTAAACAAATCCTCTGATGCATAGACAGTCTGAATGCAAACAAGAGAAACAGTCAAACAAATAGCCATGGACTGTTCTGGAAACAGCAGCCAGCAGTAGGAATTCAGCTGCAATTCGTCTATGTGCTACATGAAGGCAGTGGGGACTTAGAGACTGCTGAGAAGAGCACATCCTGTCCTTATGCTTATTTCTTGGATGAATTTTGGTCAATTTCTGATTTATGCTTTCATTTTCAATCACAAATCATTTTCTCAATAAGTACTTAAAACAACCTTTAATACACACAGAACTTACCTCTCTGAATCTCATGTTATTATGCATATCTCATACATATTACATGAAAATGACATACATGAATGGTTTAGCACCTTGTGTGGTAAATTTCAGAAGAAAGGGATTTGATAGATACCAGGAGAATGAGTGCATGGATTGAATAGCATTAGCCAAATATCATGAGGATAATTTGAAAATAAAAGAATATTTTGTAAACACACAAAATGACCTCTTTAGCTGAAAACACATCAGATTGCATAGGGATGTTTAGAGTTCAAAGAGGTATTTAGATGGTGTCCATAAAACATCAAAGAAGCAGGGCACGAACATCTCGTAGGCTAAGAGCTCACAAGGTACAGTGAGTTATTACCAATGGTTATTGGTAATCATGCAAGTTTTCTTTGGCATGTAATTTGTTATTTATGGAAATCTATAATTGCTGACATACACCAAGCAGAGAAATCTCAGAAATTTTAATAATTACCATGGCCAAAACGTATTGGGGAAAATGCATATAATGTATGAATAACACTTATGTAAAGTTAAAAAATAAAAACACAATGACCCTCATAAGCCGGCCCTTCACTAAAAGAAATAAATACATCAATACTTTGCTGAGCCTATGGGTCATCCCCAAACTTGTTCCCATCTCTCACCCATGACGGTAACATTCATTTAAATTCGATGAAGAAGAGTCACTCCTATTTTTGTGTGAACATATCACCATGTGCAGATATGCCTACATAATGTATGCATGCTTTAGTTTTGCTTCTTCATGAGCTTTTTAAAAATGAGATGAGACAGCATCTGTCCTCCAACATGCTACTCCCCCCGTAGGATTGTCTGAGACTTTCCATTGGCGACCGTGTGGCTCTGTTGCAATTATTTTTGTTCTTCCAAACCAGCGGTTCTTGGACCTTTGATGTCAGGACACCCTTTCCTTCTCTCCTTAATGGAAGTACCAGTTTCAGTCGTCGCTGCCCATTTCCCCTAGCACAGTGAGCATGTTTGCCAGCCCTCGTGTTCAAGGTCTTTTCTCTACTCCTGCAGGCTGCAGACCTCAGCCTATGTGTGATAGTAACATCCAGAACGACAGAACTGAATTGTTATAGATGAGCATCCATAGATTGCTTTGCATGTTTTATGTTCCTTGTATGTGAGAAAACACTAAATTTTGTGAAGTTGTGTGAATTCCATACCTCTGTTGACTCCTATCCTCTAAATGTTGCTGCCTTCTTGCTGGAGTTTTGTGTTTACAATCAGATTGCAGTATGGTAAACCATCTGCTGCCTTGAAAATCTGAAAATTTCTATAACTACTTAATCCAATGATAATTCAGTTGGATATAAAACTCATTTTAAAGTCATTTTATTTAAACACTTGAAAATACTCTTGTTCTTCTTCTATTAGAATTGCTATGGACAACTTTGAAGGTGATCTGGTGGAATTTGCTTTCTTCCTATGGAAGATTTCTTTCTTCTCTGAAGGTTTTGAAACAAATCTCTTTGTCATTCGTTTACTTAAATGTCAAAACAATGTTGCTAGGTGTGATTTTTTCCCCAGTTCTCCAAAGATTTGAGTTAAACCAATGATACTTTTGTTTTTTCCTTGGGTCTTCTCAGATGTTTCCTTTGGTTTTCCATCCTTGAGTGCTTCTTTATGTCTCACTGACGTGTCTCTTCTGACCTTGGCTCTTCTAGATTTCCTTTTACATCACCTGCCTCTGCATCTCTTCCTGACATCTCCAGGAAAGTCTAAAGTTCTAAAGTTCAAGTTCATTGACTGGCCTGTAAACGACTGGCTATTCCTCAGTCTGCCTAGTTTTTAATTTCCCCCGTGTTAATTAAATAATTAACTTAAAATAAATGTAAAAAGACCCATACCCTTGGTTCTCCTTGATGAGGGCATATTCTCTTATCCCCTGAAGAATACTGAAGGGGACTCATTTTATGTTCTTCAATTGTTTGTTTCACTATTTTACTGAGCCTGGTATTAGTGACTATCTTTCTGTTACGTAAGCTGTGTTGTTAAAATGCCTCTCAGTTTTCCTTGGTGACATGTGTTGCAATGGGCCTCGTTAAAGAGTGTGGCTACTTGTGCCCTTGGGAGCAAGCCTCAGGACACTTTCTCTGGCACCGTGACATTGCATGTTTCCTTGGGCTGCTATTTTTCAAAGGTGGTCTTCCACAGTCCTTATCATCCTGCCTTTGAGATGTGAGAAAACAGACTTAGGACACAGTCAGTGCCCAGATGTCTGCCACTCAGTCTGCGCGCATCGATCACGTCTCTGCCTTGTGATGCTGCCTTTATGTTCTGCAGCGTTCTCAGAGTGACACTGTGCAGAGAGATGCTCCCTCCAAATCCCCCTTTCCCAGGCCACACTCCTGCCCTCTGTCCTGCCATCTGCACTTTCTCCCAGTGCGCTCCGACCCAGTGGTCGCTGTGGCTGGCTCCTGCCTCCAGGCAGGCCTCTTGCCAGCTGGCACTCCCAGTGATCTCCCTCCAGCTCCTGGGCCTGGGGGGAACCCCTGCTAGCCCGTCACTGCTGAGGAGCGCTGCACCCACTGCTTCATGAGCTTCAGAGCAGTGGACCCTGCGCCTTTGACATCCCGTCTCAGTGACTGACAGTGAAGACGGGTAGGCAGGCTGGGAAGGCATGGGTGTTGTCTCTCAGGAGCTATTTTTATCTCATGACTGCAGGAAGGAGATGCCTGGGTGACATTCATCTAGCACATTAGGCACTCTGACATTCCAGGAAGGAGATGATCCCATGTCAAGGAGCAAAATGACACCAGGCGAAACTCCCAGACACAGGGAGGTCCTTAGGAGCCCTGGAGGACACCCTGCCACCAGCCGCAGATCAGAAGGGATTCAGCACAGTCAGCACTGGTCTGACTGGTCAAGGATGAATTAGCAGACTCTAGATAACACCAATGGGAGGGTTATAAATATAAATTTTTGATGAAGTGAAAGACGACATTATTCTGAAGGCTCAAATAAATAGTTAAAAATCTGTTTTTTAGGAACTTTCAATTTGCTTGAAAATGAAGTAAAAAGATAAACTGTAGTTAAGAGTCAGTGTGGGAATGCATTGAAGAGGTCAGGATGCTGGGGTCCATCGTTTCTGGACTGATGTCGACATTGAGGCACCCTTGAGAAGAGGCCTAGACTGGCAGCTCTTGTCACCAGAGTCCAGAGGGCGCTGAAGGCAGAGGTGTTTTGATGACAGAAATGTAGAGGTGGCACCGTTTGTTCATTAAGTTTAACACAAAGACCCACTTATGGCCTGTGGTTGCACACACACAAGCCTGTGCTCATGGACATGCACACACACAGACACGCATGCTCACACATACCTGTGCACACAGACACACACACACAGACATGCACACACACACATAGACCTGTGCACAGACACACACACATACCTGTGCACACAGATACACACACAAACATGCACACACACACATAGACCTGTACACAGACACACACACATACCTGTGCACACAGACACACACACAGAGACATGCACACACACACAGACCTATGCACACAGATATGCACACACACACATATAGACCTGTGCACACAAACGCACACACACAGACACGCACAACATAGACATGCACACACACACATACCTGTGCACACACACACACACACACACATAGACACGCACAACATAGACATGCACACACACAGACATTTGTGCATAACAGATCATGGGAAAAACAACAAATGTTCTCTCTTGTCAGTGGGAATAACAAAAAGGAGTATTTTCCTCATATTTTTCTGATTTCCTACAATGAGCAGTTATTACATTTGTTATAAGAATATTATTTTAGCAGAAAGAACATAAATTAACCTATAATCATACTTTCTACTTTCCTACAAGCTGTCAGAAATAACTTGCCGTGATTTCTTCTGAAGGTAATATTTCTTATCTTATTAAGGCTAATGTTCAAAATGAACTGTATTAGTAAGGTGTATGTTCTTTATAATAAAATAACCAAGAGGAGGTGGAACGTACCTCAATGAAAAGGCCTTGTAATGAAGATAACATGACGTCAGGCATTTTCTGATATGTGTTCAGCGTGGTCCAAATTTGGTTTACCCTTTAGCCCGAGCTCCAATGCCAGGGACTGGTCTAGACAATATGAGCGCCCTGTTTGGTAGCGTCCACTGCAGATCTGACCCTATAATTTAAGTACTTACCATTCTAGTAACCCTTGAGTAATGGTGGTGGGCTGGTGGAAGGGAGTTGTGGAGACAAACAGGGGCTTAAGGGAGCACTAAAGTAGCCCACACCCATGATTGTGCCCCAGCGGAAATGGTCAGCAGGAGTAACACAATGGTCTCATTAGGAGACAGCACTCCGAAACTTTTGTTTTTCTGCTGAAAACCATCAGTACAATCGAGAAATCATAACTTCACAATTGTTGGATTAAAACCCTTTCATGTCTCATGCATTTTAACTTGTGATTTCCTAATTACATTAACGTTAAGGCCAAAAAAATCACACTGTATATAGTTTGATGATCTGAGTTGATGCCAAACTCAGGGCTCAAAACGGATTTTGAGATACGTGGAGAAATTTGTTGACAAGAAAATATATTTTGAGACCCTTTGAGCCAGGCACGAAATGGATAACCAACATCCACAGAGTCACTACCAGGGGAGTTCTGTTCCGTCTTTGCCAACAAGATTGGTCTTGTCTATGAAACGCACCAACTTTAAGCTGCTGCTAGAGAGGAAATTGTTTTGAAGCTGTCCTATTTCATTTGTCAGTGTTTTCTTTCACACAGAAAACAACTTTTCTCCTCCACTGCTTCCTTGGGATGACACCAGAGGTCCACAACGGAGAAAGAGAACAGCAGAAGGCAAGCAACTCCGCAGCCGCCTGGAAACATTACAGAGCGCAAGGGCATGTGCACACGCAAACACACGTGCGCAGTGAGCTGGGGGCGCACGCGGTGGGAAGAACACAGCTCAGGGGTTACTGATTCCATACTTAGGACCAGAAATAGACCTAGGGGTGGACAGGCAAGTGGTTTGGTACCCAGAGCATAGTAAGACAGAAAATAACTTCCTGTGTTGACTGGACCCAAACTACTATTTCTCTGAACTTAAAATATATGATTATCTTTTAGAATTTGAAAAAGTAATATGAACCAGAAGAAAAGCCCCCGCAAATTATGCTCAAAATAGTCATTGTGCAATAATAGTGAGATGTGTGTCTGTTTTCCTTGACCACAAACATAAATCCATAAGATAATAGCATTTGAAATATCTATGCATGATACTACAATGCATATAGCATTGTCTTATGTATATGATTATATATATGTGTGTGTGTATATATATATGTACACACACACATATATACCTAATTCTACCTTTATGGCCTGACATTATATTACCAGTATAACCATCTTTTAATGTTTGTTTTATGAAAACATGCTGTGGCTTCCTGACATTCTCTTGAGTGTCTATCTCAACTATTTCCCAGTGTTTAGACATTAGGATTATTTATTGAAGATAATGTTCAGCTGGGTTGTAGCCCATGCCTGTAATGCCAACTCTTTGGCTGAGGTTGGAGGATATCAAATGCAGAGAACCTGGACAACCTGTCAGGACAGTATCTAAAATAATAAATAGTCCTGGGGATGTAGCTCACACAGAAAGCACTTGCCTAGTATATGAGGTGCAGGATTCAATCTCCAGCAC
>JAQQSJ010002196.1:0-13056 GCA_028644305.1 Xerus rutilus
TTTTTTTTTTTTTTGGTACCAGGGATTGAACTCAGGGGCACTCGACCACTGAGCCACATCCCCAGCCCTATTTTGTGTTTTATGTAGAGACAGAGTCTCACTGAGTTGCTTAGCACCTCGCCATTGCTGAGGCTGGCTTTGAACTCGCGATTCTCCTGTCTCAGCCTCCCAAAGTGCTGGGATTACAGGCTTGAGCCACTGCGCCCGGCATCTACCATTCCTTTTTATAGAGGTCATTGCCTCTCTAAGCTTGGTCCACGGACCACCTACATCCACATCACCCTGGGTTCTTTTTTTTGTTTTTGTTTGTTTTTTTGGTGCCAGGGATTGAACTCAGGGGTACTCGACCACAGAGCCACATCCCCAGCCCTATTTTGTGTTTTATGTAGAGACAGGGTCTCACTGAGTTGCTTAGCGCCTCGCTGTTGCTGAGGCTGGCTTTGAACTAGCGATTCTCCTGTCTCAGCCTCCCTAAGTGCTGGGATTACAGGCTTGCGCCACCACCCTGGGTTCTTATTAATCACGCAGACTTCCTGGGTCTTCCTTAGACCAAGTGAATCAGTTTCTAGGGATGGGGGCTGGGTATCTGCCTTTTAATTAGCTTCCTAAGTGAGTCTTTTAAATTTTGTTCACTGACATTTAAGGGGTTTTGATGCAAATTAGTGGTATGCACAATTTGGGGTACATCAGCATATCCTAGAGGGCTTGTTAGCCCGTAGCTTACTGGCCCTATCTCTAGAATTTCCTATCCAGGATGTAGGATGGGGCCTGAGAATTTACATTTCTTCCAAGTTCCCAAGTGATGCTGTTGAACCAGGGACCACACTTACAGAACCACTTAGTGAAGAGAATTTCTCTTTACCTGGCAATTTCTTGACAGCTCAGGAAGGGTAAAATCCCACTTCTCACTCATCCGCATAATTGAACTAGCTTCTACCACTCTGTCATTCAGATGACTAACACTCATGACCTCCTTTTCACCTTGTTAGATAACGTGTAGTTTCAAATTGACAATACCAAAAGGGATTTCACCTGACCAGCGCTAATCTTATATATTGTTCTGGTTCCAAATGTTTATATTGTCATCTTCCCTGCCCTTTTCTCATGTTTAATAGTGATAGGTCCAACCTTATGTTCTCTTGGACTGCACAAACTAAAACCAGACCCTTCCTTTGCTTTGCTAGAAGAGATACCCTGTAGAAAGTGTTGGGGGTGGGGAGTTGGTGGGAGAAACATGAAAATGTTCTCAAATTTAGGTGTTATTTTGGGGAGGCTTTCTAGGACAGGCTGTCCCTGTCATCAGCTGGAGGAAGCTGAGATTCTGATAAACACTATTTTGCTTGCACAGATCAAACAGAGCCATTTATTGAAGGAAGGGATGGAAGTTTTTGAGGAGGCCCTTCTGCAGACTCCTTGTAGTAAACAGGATAACCCATTGCCCCATTAATGAAAGTTTATATGTAGCCAGGCCACAGTCCAGAGGAACAATGGGCAACAAGAGCAGTGGGTGGCCAAGAAAGAGCCTCAGTCCTGACAAGATTGTTCTGCCAAGAGAAGGGCCGTAAACAGGATTAGTTGTAATGAGATTATCAACTCAGGACCTGGAGGCCCCTGATGGAGACCTCAGGGTTGCATAAAGCAAAGACATGGAGGCACTTGCAAGGTGAGAGGATTACAAGGCAGAGACAAGGGCTTTTCCTTCTCAGCTTCCTTCTTGCCCAGGGACCCATCTCTCCTGGGATGAAAAATGAGTTACCAGAATTGCAAAGATGGTTTTGCAGACGTAGAAGAACTAGGGGGCCAAAGCACTAAGTAGAGGCTCTGAATCAGAGGACTTTGACAACGTCTAGAGAAATTTTTGGTTGTTACAACTGAGTTGGTGGGTGCTACTGGAATCTAAGGGCAGAGACCAGGGATACTGCTCAACATTCTCTGATGCACAGGAGCAATCAGGACTTATCCAGGGCTGTGGATATGGCTCAGTTGGCAGAGTACTTGCCTCACATGCACAAGGCCCTGGGTTCAATCCCCAGTACCACACAAAACAAAACAAAACAAAAAAACCAAAAAACCTTATCCAGCTCCAAACGCAGAGGTGTAGAACCCCTGCAGTGGGGGGTTGAGGAGCAAATCCAGTTAGGCAGAGCACTTGCCTGGCATTTGTGAGACCCTGGGTTCCATCCTTAGCAGGAAGAGGGTGGCATTTGATGTGGAGTGGAAAAAATGATAGGAAAAAATGTGTTAAAAGTCTCCTTAGAGAGTTGACAGTAAAAGAAAGAAAGACACACACAAACACACACGCAGAGGTCTAGATTAGAATCTAGATTCACTCCTTTCAGCTGCATCCAGTATTCATGGGTGGGCTTTCCTAACAGATAAATCTGTGGCAGTGATGACAGGGCTTAAGACTGGTTTTTTTCTTGCCTTTAGGATAAAACAAGAATACTTTGTACTTCAAGGCACACTTTCAGCCTGGCCTCTGCCACATCCCACCCAGTCCTCTTGGTGTCAGCCATAGGAAACTGCCTATACGCTGCTCCCAACTCACCCGGTCCTGTCCTCCACGGGCCTAAAGACCCTCTCCTGCTGCTTCCCTGACAATCCTCAGGTGGCCAACTGCTTCTCTTCCTCCTCAGCTCTTCCACCAAGTCTTCCCAACTCCCTCAGCACTGGGCTGCCTCCACCTTCACCGCTTCCCTAGGATAGAAGCACAACTCACTGGAACGGTGGCGGTGTTCCCACTTTGCTGCAGCAATTCACTTCCTTGCTCACGAGGAACTCTTAGGCAGGCCAAGCTCGACTTCTGGAGCATATTGGGCCCTCAATAAATATTTGTTCAGTGCTTAAGAGAATTTGCATTCCCTATCTTATTTCACCCTTGGGATCATTATGATCGTTCCTGTCTTGTAGAAAAGTGCACAGAGTTCTCATATGAGGAATAGGTTGACCTCCTTCTGTGCTGCCTCCTGGGTCTTGAACCTCACCTAGACCTATGACCAGATGAGAAAAAAGATGGGCAGGTTGTGTAAATAGCTTTCCATGGCTGTAACAAAATACCTGAGATAAATAACTTAAAAGGAGGAAAGACTGAGGTTGATTCATAGATTCAGAAGTTTCAGTCCATGGTCACTTGACCACATCACCTTGGGCCACTGGCAAGGCAGAACATCATGGCAGGAAGCATGTGGTAAAGCAGAGCTGATCACCTGGCAGCTGGGAAGCCAAGAGAGAGAGGACAGGTGAGGATCCTCACTTCCTTCCATTAGGACCCATCTCCTAAAGATTCTTCCCCCTCAACTGTAGCACCACAGGCTGGTAACCAAGTCTTTAGTACATGGCTTTTGGGGGACAATTTAGATATAAACTGTAACAGCAGGCTTCCCCAGGAGCGGTGCTTCCAGAAGAAAAAGAAGATACATTAAGTTATCAATATATCAGAGAAAAACCAAAGGGAAATGACTGGAAAGGACAGAAAGTGTTAGGGACAAAGGTTTTGTACAGATAAGGCCTTTCCATTCTGCTCTCTAGAAAATAAACCAAAGGCAGTGCCCAGATCTCCAAGAAACACAGCTTGAAAACCATTGCCTCACAGTCCTAAAGCTAAGGTGAGCCTCTTTGATAAAGTGGCTCCCAAGATGACTTTTACTAAAACAGTCACCATCTCAGTTACAGAATCCAGAGGCTAGAGCAAGGCCTTCATATGCAGGTTGAAATGTGGGCCTGGAGAGGGAAGGGAAGGAAGGTCTGGGTATACATCCTCAATACATAGGGCCGTTGTCCCAGGTGGTCTTGAAGTTGTGATGAAATTAAAAAGAAACAGGGGCTGGGACTGTGGCTCAGTGGTAGAGCGCTTGCCTCGCATGTGTGAGGCCCTGGGTTCGATCCTCAGCACCACATACAAGGCAATAAAATAAAGACATTGTGTCCATCCACAACTAAAAAATATTTAAAAAATAAAATAAAATAAAAAGAAACAAAAGCATCCAGTGGGAACAGGGCTGAGTATGAAAAATGCTGAACGATTCTGCAGTTGTCTTGTATTTTCAGTTAGGTGTGTGTGTGTGTGTGTGTGTTTTCCCAGTAGATTTTAGATTCTTTGGTAGTAGGGGCAGGTTTGGAAATCTAAAAAAAAATATATATGTTTTTGTTCTTTCTTAGTGCCTTGGACTCAGTAGGTGCTTAATTTTTTAATTGTCCTCCATCATCAAACTTCTGAAAAAATCATCTCTTTGCCTTCACTCATAGTTGTGCCATCATCAGGTGATCAGAACGTGTCTTGAGCAAGGTGTCTGTGACTTCTGAGTCTGCAGGTCCACTGGGCCTGTTCCCAGGGAGCCTTTCACAATGTCTGGCTGTTCAGCACCTTGGTTTACACATGGCTACCTTCTTCTGCCATCTTCTCAAAGATGAATTTCAGTCTACCTTTTTGGTTCCTGTTCCTCTCTTAGTCCCCTCAAAGCAAATTATTGCCCAAATTTCTCTTCATCCCTCTCCTTCCCATTTCCACACTCTGCCTTGACCATCTCTCCCAGGGACTTGGCTATGGCTTCTGTGAGGATGATTCCAGACCTAAGACTGAGACTTGATCTTTCCTGATCTTCTGGGACTTGGTGCTTTGGATCCAGCAAAGAAAGCTGAGGTAGGATGGAGGCACAGGGGCAAAATAGACCTCAGAAGGGTGTTATGGATTGAATGCTTATGTCCCCCCAAATTCATATGTTGGAACTCAAGCCTTAAAGGTGAGGGTGTTGGGAATTGGGGTCTCCAGAGTCTACTAGAACAAGACCAGGTCGTGTGAGCAGAGCCCTCATGAGTGAGGTCAGTGTCCTAATGAGAGTCTTGAGAGAACTTGCTTCCGCTCTTGCCATGGGAGGACACAGCAAGAAGAATGGTATCTAGGAACCAGGACACAGGCCTCCGCAGGGCCAGTCTGCCAGGGCCTTGACCATGGACTTCCAGCCTCCAGAACTGTGAGGCGTTTAGGCCACTTAGTGTATGCTGTTTTGTTATAGCTGCCTCAGCTGATTAAGGCAAGGAGCCAGCCACCCAGGACACAGTCATGAAGGACTAGAGCCAGGATGGGAAGGAGAGATCCAGGAACAAACAACCGTCACTTTGGGATTTCTCTCCTGGGCCCTGGTTCTGACCACAGCATGGCTCTTACATGGGTCAGTGTACTCCTTATAGACACAGGAAGATATGTATGTACTGATTTCTAGACTGTCTTTCTATAAGACTGTATTTCCGTTGCCATTGGGACCTTGTGGCTCCTTCCTCTGGACTCTTTGTGAATTGGTCTGCATTTCTTTCCTCACTTTGTTGGATGACCTCAACTACCCCTGTGGCTTGAGATACTGTTTCTAGGTTACAGTTCCCAAATGCATACCTCCATCTTGAGCTCCAGAGCTGCAGTATACCTACAGATCCTGTGTGACCAAGTACCTGACAGGCCCCGAATGGAAGCCCTGCTCTTCTCCATGCTGACTCTCTGCTGGATAACGACGCCTTCAGCCACCCAGTCACACAAGCCAGAAAACACAGTCCTCTTTGCCTCATCTAGATTCATCAATTTTGCCTCTAATCGTCTGTGAATTTGTTTGCACTTTTCCTTCTCCGTCAGTTTCCTAGTTGTCCCTCATCATCCGTCCCCTGCAGATTCCAGGGGTTTCCTAACCAGTCACCGATAGCCAGTCTACTCTAATGTTCTTTCTAAAGTGGGAAGCTGATGGTTTTACTCCACAGTTCAATGACTTCTCCTTGCTTAACTCCCTGATAGTTTAAACACAATGTTTGACACATGTTGTAATCAAGGTTTTTGTTGTTGTTGTTGTGACCAAAGGCCTGACAAGAACAATTAGAAGAGGAAAAGTTTATTTAGCTTACAGTTTTAGAAGTCTTAGAGCATTGACACTATTGCTCCAGGCTGACTCCATTGCTCTGGGTCCCAGGTGAGCAGCATGTCATGGCAGAAGGATGTGGAGGAGGAAAGCAGCTCAGGACATGGCAGTCAGGACATGGCTCTGCTCACCAGAGACAAAATTTATACCCCAAGGGCACTCCGCCAGTGACAATACCTCCTCTAGCCACGTCCTACTTGCCTACAGTTCCTGCCCAGTTAATCCGTATCAGTGGATTCATTCATTGATTAGGTTAAGGCTCTCATAACCCAATCATTTCACCTCTAAACTTTCTTGCTTATACATGAGCTTTTGGGGGACACCTCATGTCTAAACCATAACACCACAAAACTTCCTGATTGGGCCTCCTCTCCCTGTCTAGCAGATGTTTTCTCAAAATAATTTTGTGCTTTAGTTGTGGACTCCCCAATAGACCAGGCTTTCTCACAATTCCAGACTTTTGAGCATGCGCACCCTCTACCTGAACTGCCCCTTCATCCTGGTGAACAAAGGCTTCAGGACTCAGCCAGCAACATCTTGTCCTTGAAGTCTTCTCTGATCTTTTTTGTGTTTCTCTGAGCCTCATATTCCCCACACATACCTGTAATCTAGCACTGGTAGACTGAATTGCAATTTTTGGTTTACGTTCTTTATCTTCCCCACCCAATTCTGAGCTCCTTAAGAGCAGGGATCTTGTCTCATGATTTGTCTTTGGCAGCTGGAAGAGCGCTTCTAAAACTGTGCTTCTTCCTATGAGTTATTGAAGGGTATTTCTCAAAAGAGAACCTATGGTCAAATATGTTTGTCAAAAACTGCATATTCACAGTACACGTGAGTTCAGAGAGGTCTTTAGTAGAAACCTGTTCGATCTGGTTAAACCCTTCCCTCCAAATCCCAGGCCAGAGAAAGACCCTTAAGCATATTCCTATAACATATGTATAAGGCAGAAGTGAAGATGTGCCCAGGCAAAGGTAATGTGGGAAAGCAGAGAAGGAGCTAAGCCAGGCCCAGGGGCTCTGGAAGCAATTCTGGAAGAGCTTTCTGCAGCATTCACAGTAGACTAATCACTGATTGCATCCCCCAAAGGGAAATCTCCTGGTCTCCTAACACCCCCAGGGACTGAACTTCTGGGACTGCATGTGAATATCACAAGATTTGATTATGAAGATAAGGTTAAGTCTCCCAGGATGTTCCCTTCTATCTTCATTCCTGTGGTCAGACTTCACTTTGAACCAACCTGCCCCAGGGATGAATCACACTCTTCAATCCACTTGATACCATCTACCCCTCATCCCCTGCTGCTTTTATTTTCCTGGGGATGTCCTAATGATCTCCAGTCACAAGACTTCAGGCTTCCCGAGGGCAGGCACTCATCACTTACACAATTATCTCATGCACTCTAAAAGTCATGAGCACATAATGGGCATCCCACTCATGTTTATGAAATTCAGTGAACTCAATCACAATATACTTCTTCCTATTTGCTTTGAGGCTACCAAGAGATGCAAATGTAAGAGCTGGAGGCTGAGCTCCAGGACTTGGAGGCCCCATGGAACTTTTTCTGCAGCCACTGAAACTGATTCCTCATTGTTTCTACCTCCTCTCCCCCCAAAATGAATTAAGTAGTTCCTATTTAACTCTCAGGCCCATGGACAGGACAAAGGGGCAGGGCAGCATCTCAGACTTGGATGTCCAGCACATTCCCTTGTAGAAAGCAGATAATAATATTGGGGCAGATCCAAGATAGGACAATGGATAGCAACTACAAAGTGGGTGTTTGTATGTTTTGCAGAGAAAAACAGGTTCAGAGGTAAACATGCCCAGTGCTGCATGATGAGTTAAGGAGCCAGGCTCCAAAGTCATGCCTGTCCCACTGCCAAGCCCAATCCCTTCCCATCAAGTGATACTTTCTTCCATGGGGAAGTTTGGCTTAGAGGCAACCCACTGCATTCTGTCACTGGTTAGGAAGTGGTTTACAAATTACCTAAATCATAAAATTCATCTTATATCCAACCTGAATGTTGATAATTCATTAGTATCCTTATTAGAAAGGTTGAACTGACATGTGAGATTTTTTTCACATATTACATAAAGAACAAATCTATTTCATCCTTTACCTTCTTCATCCTCACCAGCCCCTTTCCCCAAACTCTTAGGTAATATTTCAGAATGACCTGTGCATGTGTAAACCTCTTTTAAAAATATTATATAGACATGTGATCATACTTTTTGTTGTCTTCCTTTGATTATTTAACATTTGTCTAATCTCTTTTATTCTTAGAATCACCCCGCACTTATTGGGATGCTTTTGGTGAAAGGCTACTGATAGCACTTACAGCTCAGGGTCCCATCCTCTAGAACCAGAGCCTACTGTCTACCTGAACCTCAGAGCCTCATGTAAGAAGGGGCATGATAACATTCTTAGTGCATCTAACACTTCTGAGAGGAGGGACCTGAGGCTGGAGGAGTTATTATTATTAGTGGTAGTGTTGTAGTGGTAGTAGAAGCAGTATTGGTCTTTTTCACCAGTCAGGACTTCCCTAAACCCTTCACTCACCCACACCTCTCCCTCCCTCTCTTTCTCTCTCTCTCCCTCTCTCTCTCTCTCTCTCACACACACACACACACACACACACACACACACATACTCACTCACAGCCTTTCTGCCTTTCCTTTTACCCAATCCTATGGAACATGCCTGCATATTATTACTTACAGTAGGATAAAGACCCTTATTTCAGGGAGAGAGACATTGGGTCCGCACACTACAGCTAACTCATCTTGACCACTGAGTATTTCAGCTGGAGGCCCAGGAGAGAGCCTACTTCCTCCTCTCCATTTGACAGAAAAAGCAAGAAATTCCCAGAAAAAAATCAGTAAGTTTTCTAGATCTCACTGCAAGCTAGAGCAGAATGAACATTGTCTGAAAACAGGTAAGGTCAGGTACATGGTATTATTTGTGGGAGGGCAGATGACACGCATGGTAAACTTGGAATGGATTTAGAGGTGATTGTGATGGTGCACATAATATTTTTCAAACCACCATTCAAAATATGACATTGTACATTAATTAAACATCTATCACTTGAGAGGATACTTCTTTCAGAAATGATCTATGCATTTATAAACATTTTTTTAAAGATATAAAAATGAGCTGTGCTCGGTGGCACATGCCTGTAATCCCAGCAGCTTAGGAGACTGAGGCAGGAGGATGGAAAGTTTGAAGCCTGCCTCAGCAACTTTGCAAGAACTTGTCTCAAAATAAAACATTTAAAAAAGGGGAAGAGGGCTGGGAATGTGGCTCAGTGGCTAAGTGCATGTAGTTTCAATCCCTGGTACCAATATATATATAAATGAGATCATACTTTCATAGTGATAGAGACTTCCTTGCTCATATCCTCAATTTACAGATGAGGAAAAGGAGGCATGGTTTGAGAGGCAAGGACTCAGTTGCTCCAAGAGTCTCCAGGGTGTCTGCCTGGGTTTCTGTCAGCTCCACTTGTTTGAATTTCTATTCAGTATTATCACTGAGGTCTTATTTTAAGAACATGTTCTTTGGGTTCTTGCTTATCTTTAAGCTGAATAAAATGTGGAGATTTTTTTCCTCTTTGCTTTTGCAAACTTCAGCTTCCATGATCTAAAAAAAAAAGTGTATGACAGCTGAGCTGGTCTAAAAGCAGCCTGTTTGCAACTTGATATGAGGACTGGAATACCACCAGCTAAACCTTGGTGTAAGGTTCTCTGAGCACCCTTCAACAATTTTTCCAAGTGGCAATTGGTTTATTTCCATTCAAATACTTGAACATGCTGAATAACAGTACATTTCCTAGACTGTTGAAAGAGAGGTGGTCAAATGGTAGTTATACGTGTCAAGAGGGGACATGGGGAGCTTATGGAATTTTTCTTGCTTTGAAGCTTAAGTACCATTCAGTACGCTTTCATTTAGCCAGGTGCACTTTTGAGGTTGGAAGTAGGTAATGTAACATTCTCATAGTTCATAGTCTTTATTAAGGTGGATGTTTGATGGACCAGATAAACTTTGACATCACTCTCTGCTTTAAAGTTTATGATTCGCTGTAAAAGGAAAAGGGATAACTTATGGGAGCCAATTCTGGAAAGTATTTCAGCATTGTTTTTCAAAGAATCTTCAATACATATGCTTTAAAAATATTGTATTATCTATCATTCTACCGAAAGCTGTAACTTTTTGTTGGTGTAGAAATGATCGATGTCTTTCTGTAGAATCTTATGGAAAAGCACAGATGAGATGCTGGTCCCTCCCAAGCCTAAATGGTACAATTATGTGATTTAAATTGTGGAGTCAGGACTAAGCTCATAGGCTTTTGAAAATGCTCTCTCTCATCCTCGCTAACCTCCTTCTCCTCTTTTATCTAAGGCGAGAGAGTAGAACAGGTAAATATGGCTAGATTTATTTGAGTGGAAGGAAATGCAGTCTAACTTTCAAGGTCCTACCTTAATACCTATGACTAATGAAACATTAATTATAGTGTTAAATAAATCTCAAGGAGATTTCAAAGGAAAGCCTGCTCTTCTTTGCTTCCATTAATGTTCCACCCTATTAAACTAGAACTGGCCTTCTCATTAGCTATCCTCAACAGTCCAATCCAAAAAGGACATTTCAGTCCTTCAAAAGTGACATTCAAGGACATTGTAAGGACATTGCAGCCCTTTAAATGCCTCTTGAGTGTGCCTCCAGCAGCCCTAGGCAAAGTGAAGTCAACATCTTCCCTCTTGGTGAGGTTTCTGAGTGGTTCTCAGACCCCTAACTGTCCCCCAACCCCACTCCCTGTCCCCCAACCCTGCTCCCACCTCACTGCCTAGCATTATCTTCATCCAGAGTCTTAATATAACTGCTTTGGCTTTCCCTGCCACCCACTGCTGGGTCATAGACATAATGACTTATTAATTAATTATTATGATTATTACTATTACTTCATATCTTTTTATTTTTATTTTTTTCCATAGCTTTTGCCCCATATATATATTTTTATTGGTGCATTATAGCTATACATACTGGTGGGATTTGTTGTTATGTATTCATACACTCACACAAGATAATATAATTTGGTCGATATCATTCCCAGTATTTCCTCTTTTCCCTCCCCACCTTCTTCCATAGGATCCCTTTCCTCTACTCCATGAAGCTTCTTTTGATTTTCATGAGATTCCCATTAGCTTCTCCCCAACTTGCCCTTTCTTTTCCTTTCTCTGTCTTTAGAGTTGTGCTTGCTGCCAGAGCCAACATCACTGTCTCCACCAATGTCCCACCAAAGCCCTCTTCAGCCAGTTCTCACAAAAGCCATGCCCTCAGAGTCACTGCCAAATTGTTACCTCCAAGACAACAGCTCTCAAGGTGAAGTCTCCCTTCCAGTCAGGAGGCATTTGGCAATGTCTGGACGTATTCTTTGGTTGTGACAACTTGGAGAGGTGAATGTTCCCGGCATCTAATGCGTATAAGGTAGGGATGCCACTAACCAACTTACAATGTGCTAGATGGTGCCCACAGCAAAGTGTTTTTCCAGCCAAATGTCAGCAGCCCAAGGTTGAAAAACCTGCTGCAGGAGATAACAGAGAACTTGATTCTCTTTCCACATCTTTTGCAGAAAGGCAAACACAGAAGAGAACAAAAAAACAATCTGTCCTCCAGGCCCACACCTGGAACCCTCTGTTCTTTTTCTCACTTCTCAGTTCAGCACAGGAGGAAACATGCAAGACCTTGTAGAACCAGCTGTTCCTTTACCAGGTGGTCCTTCCCTCAGGGGACAAGGGTGGGGACAAATAGGCTCCACTTGGACAGAAGAACCACTTAAGCCAGAGGTTCCCAGCCCTGGCTCCATATCAGATTTTTGACATTTTAAATATGAATTGGCTTGGGATGGAACCTGAGTAATATTCTTTGAAAACTTCCTAGAGGATAGCACCATGCAGCCAGAGCTAATAACCCCCTGGACTGGCTTAGTAGGGTTGGGGTGCATGGGGAAGAGACTTCCCCAAAGAACCACAGGAAATTATTCCTCCAGGACTTTTGGGGGACATAAGTCATATCCAGTCTTCCAAAAGGAGGGTACCTTTTAACTGTGTAGTTAGCCTGAGTAGTTAATAGATGCTCTTTGTCAGTTTTCCTATACCTTAAACTGCCACTTATTTGTAATGATATGGAATTTTTGATATTTACCAAAATCAGGAAAAGAGGAAATTCAAAGATCAGGAAATCCCAAAATCAGGAAATTCAAAGATGAAAAGCCATTCTCATAATTAAGCACTCTATGCTAGTTACTTACTTGTCTTAAAAGAAAAATGTACCTTTTCTCTTTTAGAAAACTAAAATAATCCTAAATTAAAGCTTTGAGATGAGTTATGATTTATGAAAAATAAAAACATGGGATCATAATCATAAACATTGTTTCTATGAAATATGATTGTGCAAATTCTATACATTTTCTCCCTGTTGAAATACAATAGAGTCTATCTTTCTCCCTCTCTCCCTTCCTTCCTTTCTTTCTTCCTTCCTCCTTCCCTCCCTTCCTCCTTCCCTCCCTTCCTTCCTTTTTTTCTTTCTTTGTTTTTGTTTTTTGTACTGGAGATTAAACCCAGGGCACTTTATCACTGAGCCATGTCCCCAGCCTTTTTTTAGTTTTGGTTTGAGACAGGACCCTAAGTTGGGATGGGGCCTGGGTGATTTTCTTTGAAAACTCCCTAGAGGATACCGCCATGCAGTCAGAGCTAATAATCCTCTGGAATGGCTCAGTGAGGTGAAGGTGCAGGGAGAAGTTGCTTAGGGCCTTGCTAAATTGCTGTGGCTGGCCTGGAGATTGTGATCCTCCTGCTTTAGCCTTCTGGCTTGTTGGGATTATAGGTGTGTGTCACCACATCTGATTTAACACAATGGAATCTTTACAAGGCAAATTAATCTAACTTTGTAATCATTACCTTTTAGTAATGAAAGTGATGAAACAAAAATGCTTTTCAATGCTCAGGGTTCTGATTAAATTCTCTGTAACTTAAATAAGCCATATATAATGTCTGTTTCTTTTCCTGTTCTTTAGCCATATAGATTTTGTAGTAGAATAATCACTGGGACCCCAATTTGAATGTGGGGATGTGGCATATAGCAAAAATTATATATGTAAATATATGC
>JAQQSJ010002197.1:0-13056 GCA_028644305.1 Xerus rutilus
GTACTTGTTGATAAATGGATGCTGATCCATAATGGGGGGAAGGACATGGGAACAATGGAGGAACTCTGTTCACAGGGGTGTAAGGGGTGGGGCATGGGGACAGTAAAGGTGGTGGAATATGATGGTCATCATAGCCCTAGCTTTATGTATGACTGCATGTGTGTTGTGATTCTATATCACTTAGAACCAGAGAAATGAAATGTTATCCTCCATCTGTGTACAATGAATCAAGTTGCACTCTGATATCATGTAAACCTAAATAGAACAAATAAATAAATTAAAATATGACAAAAAAGAAATTATAGAAGCCCAAATGAAGTGATAAAACATTTCCAAATACTTTATGTAAAGAACTGTCCACTTAAAATCCCGTATTCAACAAAAATATTCTTCAGGAATAACAGAAAAATGAAACCATTTTCACATGAAGGAGAATTAAGACTTTTTGTTATCAATAGGCCTCATATGAAAAGAATGACTAAAGGAAATTCTCTAAATAGAAAGGAAAATAATAAAAGAAGAAGTCCAGGAAGATCAAGATGAAGAAAGAAAAATGGAATGGGTAGATACATGGGTAAATATAATACATGTTCCTTTGTTATATCTGTCCCCCACAAGAGAGATTGAAAAACTCGTCCAGACCATTTACATATAGCCAAAGAAGCCTTTATTGCACTGGCAAGTGGATGCTACTCCAGCCACTCAAAATGGTGTGCTAAGAATGATGCACCGAAGAAGTTTTTCCATGAGTATTTAAAGGGAAAAACCGCAAACAGTTGGGATGCAGGTGGGGTCTTCTGTTACATCCAGTTACAATATTCCAGCCAATGCAAGCAAGCCGTGGTACAGAAGCAAAAATTTTGCCATTAGCAGGGCTCAGCCTAGGTAGCCCATATCCTGTCTTCTTATAGTCTGATGGGGGCTGACAGGGGCTTTTTGTGTTCTTCTTCATCTCTGAGAATGGGTGTTCAGCACCCGTTCTCAGAAATAGAAAAAGGCACAGAAAGTCTGAGATGGCTGCAGGAGCCAAGATGGATACCTTGTTGCTCAGTTATTACACCTTCTCCTCTTGAATTTTCTCAATTATGATTGACTGTTATGTGAAAATTATAAAAATGTCTGATCGTGTCAAAAATGTACATAGAAAAACATTTAAGAGAATTTTTATCACAAATAAAGTGAGGAACGTAAATCAGATGAAACTGGGTTAAGTGTGGTATAGCAGTAGACAAAGAAGGAGTAAGCTTTCTATACCTCACTAGGACTGATAGAACTATGTCACCAGTACATGTGATAAGTTATGCACATGTGAGGTAATATCTAGAGCAATAATTAAAAAGCTATACAAAGGGATTCGCTCAAACTCTATAGTAAAATCTTTAACTAAATATAGGGCAAAAAAAAAAAAAAACCCTTGCATACTGAAACAAAAGTAAGAGTGAACAGAGAATAATATGAAAATGTCAGATTTTATCACTAATCCCTTAATAATTACATTAAATATAAATAACCCAAACATGTTAATTAAAAGACACAAACACAGTGGATTATAAAACATGACCTAACTATATGATGTCTACAAGAAACTCATTTCAAATATAATGGCATACGCAGGTCAATAAAGTTTTATTATGCAAACATTAATAAAAAGTAGGATTAGCTATATTGATGTTAGAATTGTCTTCAGTGTAAAGGAAATGATCAGAGACATAAAGAAACATTAATGATCATCAAGAGTACATAATAATCCTAAATGAATGTGTAAATACAGAGTACAATATGTAAAGCAAAAGCTGATATACAAGAAAGAAATAGAGATATCCACAACTATATTTGAAGACTTCAACATTATTCTCTTAATCGATAAAACCACTAGAAAGAAAATAAGCAACGACATAGATGATTTCTTAATACCATCAACCAACAGGATCTCATTGACATGGTCAAGACTTATTTTTCCCAATGCATATCCAATTGCTCCAGCACCATTTGCTGAAGAGGTTATCTTTCCTCTATTACATTGTTCTTTACCATTGTCAACAATTCAATTTGGCACAGTTTGGGGTGTATTCCTAGGTTCCCTGGATCTGTGTGCCTACTCCTTTGCCCATCGAGAGTCTTGATATTTGTAGTTATATGAGTCTTGAAATTGGGTAGACTGATTCCTCAGATTTTCTTTTGATTCAAAATTGTCTCAACTATTTGAGTTTCTTTAATTTTGTCTTTTCATATATATAAATTTATAGTGATTTTGTCTATGTATACAAGAAGTATTGCTAAAATTTTGATAGGGATTTTTAATACCTGTAATAAGTTTGAAGATCTGACATCTTTAATGTGTTGAATCTTTCAATCCATAAACATAGGATATCTTTCCTTTTTTTTTTTTTGTCCTTATTTGATTCAATCTGTCAGTGTTTTGTGGTTTTAAATATGTGAGTATGTGAGGACTGACTATAATGTGTTCTTACACTTACTAGTTTTCTTAGTAATTATTAACACATTATATTTTTAGTGTCAGTGTTCACATGTTCATTCCTAGGATGTAGGTATACATCAGGTGTAGGACTTTTTAATAGTTTCTTTAAGAGTTTTACATACACAAACACGTCATCTTTAAGACGGATAGTTTTACTTCTTCTTTTGTATCTCTATGATTTTATTCTATTTCCTTATTACATTACTATGACTTCTAACACAAAGCTGAATACGAGTGGTGGGAGTGAACATCCCCAAGTTCCCCCCAAACCTAGGGGCAAAGCAGTCAGTCTTTTATTATTATGTATAATTTTAGTTTAGTTTTTTCCTATAAACTCTATCAAGTTGAAGTAGACCCTCTATTTCTAACTTTCTGAGAGCTTTTATTTCTTTTCGAGTATAGAATAGTGATAATATTTTTGAACTAAATATATGGTTTATCATTACATTATTTCAGCAAATATTTAAAGAATATCAAATTTAAGAGCTCAGGATTTTTTTATGCTGAATATTCTTTTTCCTTTTTTTGGCAACATCTTTTTTTTTTTTTGTAAATGATGTATTTTGCCTTTGGGAAGATTTTTGTCTATTTAAGTTTTCTAATATAAGAATTCTTTTTTCCTTTGAGTTTTATTTTTTCTTACTTATATTAGTTTTTTCATGAGAAGAAACTAGGAGCTCAGTCAAAGTCCAGAACAGCCCAAAAATGACCAGTGGAGTTCAGGTCAACAATGGATTTCATAACAAATTAAGTGAGTAGAAAAGTAAGTGTGTATTTCTGTAACCTATGAATGCATTAGGGTTGTTTGATAAAAATAGTAAAAGCTGACTAATAAACCAATAATCTGAAGTTGGTTATCTGTTCATTCTACACAGTGACACTGACCAATCTCATCCACTAAATCCCAGAGGAGTCCACATATATATTTCAAACTTCCACCTATCTCCTGTGCTTTAGTAATATTTCCATTTTTCCAGCTGAACTCAAAGATGGTTTCATCTCAGTGAACTTTTCTGAATCTTCCCTGTACACTTATCAGCCCAAGTCACATATGCTACGTACCTAAAAATTACTTCCTCATCTCTTCATTTGTAATGCTTACCTCTTGTAATGCAGCTGCTGATCTATGCATCATTTTCACCACTACACCAGGTTCTCCTTAAGAGTAGGGACCTTCATTAAAAATCTCCAAATTGAGATTTAGCTTGGGTCACATAGTAATGTTGAGTATTTGCTGAAATAATGTAAAAGTAAAAGCACACATAAGATTAACTCTTTTTTGCTTGTAAATAAATTTATTTCTCATAGTTCCAGAAGCTGGGAAGCCCAACATCAAGATGCCAGGAAATTCAGTGCCTGGTAAGAGCCCATATACTGGCTTATGGATAGTCATATTTTTACTGTGTCCTTATAGGACCAAAAATAAATATTATCACAGTTTGGGGGAAAAATTCCATTTTCAGTCATTGCAATAGTTTTTTCAAGAGGCAAAACATGTAGTCAAATACAAGAAAATAACTAATTTTAAGCTACATCATTAATTTTCTACTTATATGCAAGCAGAAAAATTTTAATTATGGGAGGTTTAGCACTAAGAGTGTAATAGCAATTTGTAAAATTCTATTGATATTCCTCTTGTTGTTTTAAATCCCTAATTTTACATTACACAGAATTTTTGTTTTGAAGAAGAAATGGAAAGAAGAAAGGAAGAAAAGAGGAAGGGAACCTTTTATTGAAACTCTGTTAACTAGACTGACTACTAGGTATTTTCTTTCAATTTTATTTTATTGTCTTCAGAACCTTTCATGATGTCTATCTGTAAAGACAGACTGGCTTTTAGAGAAATTAAATCACGTGCCCTGGGCCATTCATGTGATAACAAGGAGAGCTAGATCTGAAGTTATATCTCATGATTTCCTATCTAGTGCCCTGTTGGTGATTTGGTCTAACAGCTCTCTGAGTCCTTTCTCAGGTGTGTGCCGAGGCGTCATCATCTGTACTTACATACTCGAATCAGAGGAAGAGCGATAGAGCACTGTGCCCTATCAACTAACCCACACCATTCTGGAGAGAAATCATCTGGGGCCACTGAGACATCATGGTTCCTTCTTCATGGAGTGGCTTGTTGATGTGATGCTTCCTCATGTTTCCAGCCATCCGCCTGGTTTATCTCTCTGATGTGAATGTGGATCTGAGTGCTTAAAGTGGCAGAAGAGCTTCTCAAACAGATGGAGTGAACTAATTTTCAGCCATTAATAACATGCCCATTTCTATTTTCTTTCTGACAGCTTACAGGACTACATTAAAGGCTCACTGACTTGCTACATTTAATTTGAAAAAACAAATCCACTCTTGATATCATGGAAACCAAAAACATTATTAAGAGGGGCAGAACTCTATTTTCACCCTTAGAACAAAATCATGGGTTGCGGTTTAAAATGGGAACATAGTGTGATCATTATTAGAATAGATATATTTCTGAATTTTCAAAATTATGGTGGCTTTTGAATATTCTTTTTTTTGACATGATTTTTCTGGCATGCTCAAATATTTAAAAATAAGTTTTATAATTTAATGATTGCATTTTGTTTCTCACCAGTTTCTTTTGGTTATTGGCTTTTCAATAGTGAGTGTTGAAAAAGGTGAACAGGGTAGTCAGTTGCTTTGCCCAGCGATCCGGCTCTAACCACAAGGATCCCTGCTCTTCTACAAACAGCCTTTGTCTCTTTCTCCATCATATCAATACTCATGCTTACCCATTTCCATTTACTGGAAATAAATATTTAAGAAGACACTACAAGTTTTTGGTACTGGTGCATTGAGTTCATTGATTTAATATTTATTGAGTGCCCATGATGTGCCTGTTGCTGTTATCATTAAAAAAAACAAGAAAGACCAGGTTTTTGCTTTTGTGGTGCTTACATTTGTCTGTGTGTCTGTGTTTGTGCACACATGGTGTGACCAGTGCTGTTATAGACATGAAATACAGAAAAGGAGACAGACCAACTGGGGGCATTGGGAAGTGATCTATTTTAGCAGGGCAATCAAAGAAAGCTGAAGTCAAATTTGCACTGAATCCAAAACTGTGGGGGAAAAGTTAAAAGGAAGGGTGAGAAGCTGGTAGGGGTTGTAGAAAGAACAGAAAACACTCTTAGAATTTTCAAATAAAGGGAAACAAGGGGTGCTGGGATACAGAAAATGGGGGAAGATAGTTCATTATCCTTACAGACCATTTAGGGAAGCACAGTCATGATTTTTCATTTTATTCTAATTGCAATGGGAAATTATTGAAGCATTTTAACTAGAGGAGTAATATAATCTGGAAAATTGGGACATTAAAATAAAACAAATGGATATTTCAAATGTATATTTTGATATTGTTTTAAAGTAAGGGATCTGCAGTAATTATCATGAAGGTAGAGCAACAATTTAGCCCCCCTCTTTTCCCACTATCTCTTTCCCCATAGACAGGCTTACTGATTATGTTATGGCAAGAATCAGGCTTGCATGGGACCCCTCTGGCCTGGTGGTTTTCCTGCATATGTCAGTTGAATGTGATGCCAGGTGGCAATTGGAATAAACACAGTGTAGTAGGTTCAATTATTAGAGCATTTTCTGTCTTACTAGGAGTAGATAAATATCAAGTGAATTTGACAAATTGTAGACTTAGTCACTAGCCAGCAGCTGTGACTGAAGTGGAAACCCAGACAGAGACCAAAAAGGTGACAGTCCTTTGAGCAGGAGCCCCCGGAGTAATAGCTCAAGAACTTCCCCCACAGCTTATTTACGCTGTCCATGTGAACCATAATGTATTTTCCCACCCTTTCACCTTTAAACTGTGGATTCCTTTTCTTGTGAGATGAATCTCTTGAAGCAGTATATTATTGGGTCTTTTTTTTTTTTTAAATCCAATCTGTCAGTCTATGTCTTTTCATTGAGTTTAGGCCATTCACATTGTAATCCTGGTGATTTTGGTTTATTTTTGTTTTTTAACTTGACTTGGTTTTCCTTTGATTGGTTTTTCCTTTAGAGTAGTTCCTCTCTTTGCAGATTTTCATTATTGGTTATCATATCCTCCTCATGGAATATTTTGCAGAGAATGCTCTGTAGTGCAGGCTTCTCACTGTAAATTCTTTTAACTTTTGTTTATCATGAAAGGTTATTATTTTGCCATTAAATCTGAAACTTAATTTTGCCGGATATAAGATTCTTGGTTGGCATCCATTTTCTTTCAGAGCTTGGTATGTGTTATTCCAGAATCTCCTGGCTTTTAGGGTCTGGGATGAAAAATCTGCTGAGATCCGAATTGGTCTCCCCCTATATGTAATCCAATTCCTCTCTCTTGCATCCTTTAAAATTCTATCCTTATTCTGTATGCTAGGCATTTTCATTATAATGTGCCTTGGTGTAGATCTGTTGTAGTTTTGTACATTTGGTGTCCTCTAAGCCTCTGGTGTTTGATTTTTCCTATTTATTCTTCATGTTTGGGAAATTATCTGATATTATTTCATGGAAAAGATTGTGCATTCCTTTGGTTTGAAACTCTGTGCCTTCCTCTATCCCAATAAATCTTAGATTTGGTCTTTTGATGCTATCCATAATTCTTGGATGCTCTGTTCATGACTTCTTACCATTTTCACTGTGTGGTCAACTCAATTTTCAAGATTGTATATTTTGCCTTCAATATTTGAATTTCTGTCTTCCAAGAGATGTAGTCTGTTTGGTAATGCTTTCTATTGAGTTTTTTATTTGGTTTATTGTTTCCTTCATTTCAATAATTTTTGATGTTTTTTCACAATCTCTATCTCTTTCTTGAAGTCATCTTTTGCTCCCTGTATTTGCTCCCTTATCTCTTTCTTGATGTGATCAATGGTTGCCTGTATTTTTCTCTTATCTCTTTGTTGGAATGATCAATTTTTGCCTGTATTTGCTCACTTAAGTCATTTTTTAATTCACAGATCATTTTAATTATGTACATTTTCAACTCCTCTGAAATGAAATTAAGAATGAATAAATGGGATGGATTCAAACTAAAAAGCTTCTTCTCAGCAAAAGAAGCAATCAATGAGATGAAGAGAGAGCCTACATTTTGGGAGCAACTTTTTGCCACACACACATCAGACAGAGCACTAATCTCCGGGATATATAAAGAACTCAAAAAACTTTACACCAAACAAACAAACAACCCAATCAATAAATGGGCTAAGGAGCTGAACAGACACTTCTCAGAAAAAGATAACAATTGATCAAAAGTATATGAAAAAATATTCAACATCTCTAGCAATTAGAGAAATGCAAATCAAAACTACTCTAAGCCAGCTACAGTGGTGCACTTGTGTAATCCCAGCACTTTGGGAGGCTGAGACAGGGGAATTGCAAGTTCAAAGTCATCCTTGGCAATGGCCAGGTCCTAAGCAACTCAGTGAGACCTTGTCTCTAAATAAAAACACAAAACTGGGCTGGGGATGTGGCTTAGCGGTTGAGTACCCCTGCGTTCAATTCCCAGTACCAAAAAAAAGAAAAAACCATAAAACAAAAATCAAAACTAAGATTTCATCTCACAAAAGTCAGAGTGGCAGTTATCAAGAATAAAAACAACAATAAATGTTGGTGAGGATGTGCAGGAAAAGGCACACTTATACATTGCTGGTAGGACTGCAATTTGGTACAAGCAATCTTGGAAGCAGTATGGAGATTCCTTACAAAACTTGGAATGGAACCACCATTTGATTCAGCTATTCTACTCCTCAGTCTATAGCCAAAGGACTTAAAAACAGCATACTACAGTGACACAACCACTTCAATGTTTATAGCAGCTCAATTCATGATAGCTAAACTGTGGAACCAACCTAGATGCCATTCAACAGATGAATGGATAATGAAAACGTGGTATATATACACAATGGACTATTGCTGGCATTAAAAAAGAATAAAATTATGGTATTTGCTGGTAAATAGATGGAATTGGAGAACATCATGCTAAGCGAAGTAAGTCAATCCCCAAAAACCGAAGGCTGAATGTTCCCTCTGATAAGTGGATGCTGATCCATAATGGGGGAGATGGCATGGGAAGAATGAAAGAACTTTGATGAAAGGAAAGGAAAGATGGTGGAATGAGATGGACAACAATGCCCTAAGTACATGTATGACTACACATATGGTGCGACTCTACATTGCGTAGAACCAGAGAAATGAAAAGTTTGGCTCCATTTGTCTACAGTGAATCAAAATACATTCTGCTGTCATGTATACCTAATTAAAATAAATAAATTTTAAAAAAATTTTTTAAAAAGTAAATGTGTGTGTATCCATGATTTTCAGAGTTAATTTTTTAGATATATCCAATAGCTCTAGATACATCCAATAGCTCTGGAACAATACAAACAAAAGTGCTAAAATTTATGGACTATGAAGAGGGAAACAGTGTTTTTGATGTTAGGCCTGTGAGAATTTTCATTATATATTTTTTCTTTTGTAGCTTTTAAAAAATATTTTCTATCATATGGGAAAATAATATTAAGAAGAAAAACAGAATCAACCATCAGAAGCCAAAGGTAATAGGGAGTATATGCTGTCAGATGTTTTTGCTTTGTTTCCCCTATTTTTCATTTAATCTCTGTTACTATTTCTTTTTACAAATGAAGAAATTTATTTTAAGATCAGTAGATTTCCAACACCACATAGTTAAGTAATGGAACTTAGGTCCAAGTTCATATTTTATTAGTTTAGTCCTTTTCTTTTCTGTTTTTAATTTTTGGCTTATTTCCCCAAAGGTTTCTTTTTCTTTAGTTTAATGAAAACTTTCTTTAGTTTAGTTTCTTTAGTATTGCTAAGATATGCTGATGCCTGTTTCTAGCCTGCACAGAACATTCTGCTATTCTTTTTCCTTTCTGGAGTTTTAGTAAGTCTAGGGGTAATGTTGAGTCCAAAGATGCTTTGAAGCACAAGGACAATAAACAGAGCCTGAGAACACAGTTAGCTTCCCCAATGTTAGACTTCTCATTGCCCCTGAGCCGCAGGCACAACTGGAAACTCTACCTCTGGGTAACTTCAAAATAGAATAAATCATTCATCCTCGTTGAAGGGGTTGCATTATTATGGGCTGCATGGAGTGACAAGTGGCAGTGGAATACTCAGAAGGGTACCAGGAGAGCTGTTTTGTCTATGCACCCTGTGGACATTATGTTTATTAAGTTTTACTTTATTTTCAACGAGAAAAGCATGCCTGCTAATTATGTGTCTCTTTCTTGTCAGTTCCTAAGAGATCCTCTGACAGATAGGGTGCCAATTATATTGACAGGACCTGCTCCTTGAATTCCACAGGGGCATGGCTTAGCCTTGCCCTCTCCCACCTGCTAAGATTGGATCATTAGAGCAGGTAGAGAGGCATCTTCAGGAAAGGATCACCACCAACAAAGTAGACTGGCCACATTTTCTTCTAATCATAACTCTCTCTCCAACTGAGGAAGTTGCAAGGATGTGATTCATGTAAAACAAGAAAACTTGGAAGCAGAAAGTTGTAAGAACACAGAATAAGTCTGAGAAATGTTCCGGGCTAATCTCATTGAAATGAGTTTGGTCATGAGGCAAGGCTCCACTTCATGGCTTGGTTTTGTTGTTGTTGTTGTTGTTATTGGATTTATAAAAGTTAGGACATCTTTTCTAGAAAGTAGGGTTAATTAAGGTCTGGGTTTAAGTATGAAAAGACCCAAGGATCTGATTCAGGTCTTGTCCCTTATAATTAAAGGAATTCATGATATTGGTTTTGCTAAACTCTGATTCAAAAATAAAATAGCCAAAAGAGATTTTCTTATTTCAATAAGTAAATATTAAATTCAGAGTTAATATACAGTGTTAACCAGGAGCAAATGGGCAGTTTTATACCTATGAGTGGATTTTGAATTTGTGCAGTCTTTCCAGAGAGCTTTAAAAATGTGTCAGATATGGCTAAAATGTTCAGATATGTTCTATCAACAATTTCACATGAAGTTATTTTTCTTAAGGAAATATTTGGACAAATAAGTAAAGATGCATATATAGGAATGTTCATGTGGTTGTATATAATAGTTAAACATTGAGAAATTAAAAACCAGGTTTGGGCAAGTAAATATGGAGCTATTTGTACATAATTATAATGCCATTATGATTAATATTTATAATGTAAACATACACTTGTCAATATGGGAAGATATTCATGCACTATAGGAGAATGATAGCTACAAACTACACTTGTAATGTGATGCTGGATTTTGCATATATAATTTATGTATAAAGTAAGAATATCCAAAAAGATTTGTCCAGTGAGTCTCTTTATGTTAGGCCTAAACAATGCCTTTCTTTTTCTGTTCACGCTTTCTAATTTTTCCATTACAAACATGTATTACTTGTGAGATGAAAAAAGAATAAAAACTCTGCTTGTGGAACTAGCACTCAAATAATTCTATCTGAATTTTTAATTGGAAATTAAATAATATATTTGCCAATAAATAAAACTAATATTCTGTATAGAGTTTTTTGAAGAGTGACAATCAGTTAGATTTACCTATAGCATAATTTATAAGTAAGTGATTAGTGAAAAGGTAGATCTGGGTCAGTACATGGAGATTTTGAGTCCTAACAAAGAGGTCTAAACTCTGTTCAATGGTCCTTCAGAAGTTGCAGAGGCTATGCCATTGGAATAAGGTAATGAGGAAGTGTTCTTTCCTGGCCTGAGCATATAAAGATATTCTTCAATATTTTCTTGTAAAAATTTTGTATTTCAGATTTATTTTATGTGTAGTTATTAATAGTATGATAAAATAATCCATTTTAAAAATGTGGACAACCAAATGTCTCAGCACATTTTGGTGAGTTGTCTGTCCTTTCGCCATGATCTGGATTGCCCCCTTTTTATGTGCCGAACTTCTCTGAGTTAGGGCGTGGCTCTACATTTTCAGTTGTCTCCATTTTTCTCATTTCTGTATCTCTGCACTGATTTCACATCATCATCCTAATTATTATAACATAATAATTTGATATTTTATTATACAACTTTGATATTTTGATGTTTTTTAAAGTTGCAAGGATTATGTTATGACTATTCTTGGATTGGGATTCTTGGTTTATAGTTGGTCAAATTTCATGAAGAATTTTATTTGGCATTTACTCTGAATCACACTGAATTCATAGATTAATCTAAATACCGTTGAGTTACTATACCTATGAACTAAGTTACATTTCAATTTATATTTCTTCTAGAATATTCATTCACTGATGAGATGGCATATGGTAAGAACATGGGTGTGTGTGGCTGAGGTGGAGTACAAGGATAATATCATTCAAGGGTATAAAACCAAGGAATTATATCACTGTGCTGGCATTATATTGGAAAGACTATCTGTGTTCTGACTTAAAATTATTAAGAATCATGCCTGGAGCAGCATTGATAGTGTGTTGGAAAGGTTGGAAAAGGTAAAAGACAGCCAGCAGCTAAAGTACTTTTTTTATTGGTGTTTTTTGTATCTATAGTCTAGACAATGATAAACAATCTTATTTGTAATTTCTTTGCTGCTGATTATTATTATCATTGTTAATAAACAATAACAATAACCTTTTCACTGAGAATATAGCCTGTTAGTGATGGCTGTGTAGCAAGGAGAGTTTTGGTTCTCAGTCTGCCTTGCCTCCTCTCAAGAACTTTTCTCTGGACACTGTTGCTCACACTAACCTTAGCCTTTTGTGCTGAATTCTGCTGTTCTTGTCACCCCCAACCCCTGCAGAATCATCAGGGTCCTGGGTATAGTTTCATTCAGTATCTTTTTTATTTGGACTGCTTTATTTCTTTTATGTCTTTATTCCTTAAGTATGTATTTTAAAAGATGTCCATCACGTGTTTTCCAGGCTTTTAAGTTGTTTTATATTAGTTGCCATAGTGCTGAAAGTGAAAGTTCTTCATATTTCCTCTTCCTCATTAAAATGGACAAACGTGAATGAAATCTTGTTATTTGCAGAAAAATAGGTGGAACTGGAGGACATTCTGTTCAGTGAAATAAGTGAGACACAGAAAGACAAATGCCACATGTTCTGTCTCACAGGTGGAAGCTAAAAAATATCACCTGAAGCCAGGCGTGGTGGCGCAAGCCTGTAATCCCAGCACTTTGGGAGGCCGAGAAAGGAGAATCGTGAGTTCAAAGGCAGACTCAGCAACGGCGAGGTGCTAAGCAACTCATTGAGATCCTGTCTCTACATAAAACACAAAATATGGCTGGGGATGTGGCTCAGGGGTCGAATGCCCCTGAGTGCAATCTCCAGTACCAAAAAAAAAAAATCCCATCTAAGGTGGATTGGTTCCAAGATGGTGGCCTAGACAGACCTGGCATTCCTAATCTCTCCAGGACCAGGGTTTAAAGTAGTGGAAACAGTGTTTCTCAGCAAGTTTTTAGACAGCTGCTTCCACACAGGAACTCCACTTGTGTGCCTGCAGGGTCGCCAGGCCCCAGCATTTGCACAGGATCACAGCAGTAAGCCAGCACAGGACCCCAGGCATGCACTCCGGCACAGGACTCTGACCCATCTCCTGTGCAAAACTCAGTTCTGTA
>JAQQSJ010002198.1:0-13055 GCA_028644305.1 Xerus rutilus
CAGCCCTATTTTGTGTTTTATGTAGAGACAGGGTCTCACTGAGTTGCTTAGAGCCTCGCCATTGCTGAGGCTGGCTTTGAACTCGCGATTCTCCTGTCTCAGCCTCCCTAAGTGCTGGGATTACAGGCTTGAGCCACCGCGCCCGGCTTGTTGAGGTGTCTTTTAGACGAAGTACTGTCAGAACCACAAGGTTCTCTGTAGTAGGACTCCTTATGAAGTTCGATTCCAAATGAGTCAGACCCAAGCCCTATCCTTTCCATGAGGAATTAGTTACCCAAGAAAGAAAGGAAAAACAAACAAACAACAACAACAACAAAAAACAAGAAACAAAATATTTTCTGAGTATTCACATAAAAATTTCTGTTAAAAATCATTCATGATTGGCTGGGTGTGGTGGTGCACACTTGTAATCCCAACAGCTCAGGAGGCTAAGGCAGGAGGATGGTGAGTTCAAAGCCAGCCTCAACAAAAGCGAGGCACTAAGCAACACCAGTAAAATACAAAATAGGGCTGAGGATGTGGCTCAGGGGTTGAGAGTCCCTGAGTTCAATCCCTGGTACTCCCCTCCCCCACAAAAAATTATTCACAAGTGACTTGGAAATTGAACCACAAGATATATCCCAAGAAAATCGCGATCATAAGACAGTAATGGTAAGTGTCATTTCAGATACTGGATCATAGAATTCATAGATGTAAGAAATCATCAGATGGAGCGCTGACTCACACTAAATAGCTGGTAATGTTAGATGTAAGCTCTAGGTTAATCCAGCTACAGAGCCCTTTATCAACTTTGTTATCTAAATAACATGGAATGCATCAATAGCAAAGATTGGAAGGTTCAAATGTCAACTAGACTTTAAGAAAAATAGTGAGTCCCTTCTAAAAACTGAAAAGTTGTCAGATGGAATATACTAAGCAAAGAACTGAGCTGGAATGGACTTTGAAACTGCACCTGGCCATCCGGAAACCACCATTTGCCCTCCAGCCATTAAACAGGTCAAATACTCCAGGACAGATACATCCCTTTTGTCATTTTGAATTTCTCCAGGGAGGGAGTCTTGAGAGCTTCATTTGATAGTCCTGGCCATGGCTTTATCAGCCTGATGGTTTATACATTCTTCTTTATCTCCCACAGAACGCTCTCTTGTGTCCCGCTTTTTTTCTGCACAGTGGACACAGAACAAACTGGCAAAGTGCTCCGTGCCCTTCTTGGGAAGATGGCTCACATACCCAGCTGGGTGCCTCTTGAGAGTGTCTCGTTCAGCCTAAATTATAATCATGATCTCTCTTTAGCCATAGAGGACACTCACCTGTGTCCTTTTGGATTATTTCCCCCTGAAAAGGAAATCTGAAATAGGAAATAATTTCCACCTATCTTATGCTAAGTTCCAAAGAAAATAACAGCTACATTTGTACAGTGCTCAGCAATAATTATGTTATCTGTAACGTGGGCCCTATTTATTATGCAGAGAATGAAAATATCACTTATGCCTTCAAGATTATTTAAACTAAGCGTATTCATTGGATTGAAAAGTACTTGTAAATAAGCCGAGTGCAGTGGCACATGCCTGTCATCCCAGCACTTCGGGAGGCTGAGGCAGGAGGATCGCGAGTTCAAAGCCAGCCTCAGCAATGGCGAGGCGCTAAGCAACTCACTGAGACCCTGTCTCTCCATAAAACACAAAATAGGGCTGGGGATGTGGCTCAGTGATCGAGTGCCCCTGAGTTCAATCCCCGGTACCAAAAAAAAGAAAAAAAAAATAGCACTTGTAAATAAAAAATTACTTGTAAATAAACCCACGTGAAAATACTGGGCCCCTAAAACTATGCTTTGCCAAATTATTATTATTTTTTAATTTTGCTACATTGTTTCACTTTCCTAATATTCTTAGAGATAGTTACTTAATTTTATAGTTAGGAAAATGAATTTTATTGCATTTATAGTATAAGATTGTTTATGTCCTGTGAAGTAGCAAAGCTGGTATTTAAACACATTTCCACAATTAAGTGCATAGATTTTTCTCCTTTTAAGTATCTGCCTTCTTCTTGATATTCTTTCTTGGAATAGATATACAAAATATTGCAAAGTAACAAAATACTATGATGATTATATTAATAATTATCAGGTGATGTTTGAATTAATGCTTAACACAAATCATATTACATAAGTGCTCAACAAATATTAGCTGTTATTATAGCTGAATGGACACAGAATATAACACAAATAGAGCACCTAGGTTCAAATAATTAAAAGCAAAAAAAAAAAAAATGAATTTTAGCTAATGTCACTCTCAGCAATAACTCTTTGCTGAATTATTTTGTAAAAACAAATCCAACAAAATTCATATTTCTTCGGAAAAACTCAAGATTCATTTAAACATTGAGAAGCCAACAATAAAAATTAGGAAACTTATAGGACATGGAAGTGACTTGATATTTGGTAGTAATCAGGAGTCTCTGGGTGTCGTGCTGCAAATAAATTACGATAGTGGACACTAGATACAAATGTCTACTGCTGTGAAATGTCTAATATTTCAAAATCAGCCTTTTGATTTTCTCTGAGAGGGAAGAACAATGAATAATTTATTCATGCTTCTGAAATCGACTCCTCACTTTTAACCTCATTGCTTTTAAGTATACTGAATCCAAAGCCATAAGAACTTATTTTTCTTAGCATTAAAGAACTTCAAATGCGTTTTTTACTCCTATTATTTCCAAAAGTATGACAGTGCCATCTTGCCTGGTATTAAAAGTCTAAATAGACTATTCTAACTGCATCTACTTGAAACAGTGAAGCAAGATATAAGGGCTGTGGATTCTCGGTCTTGCTACTTATTTGATGAACCAGTCTCTCAAATAGTTTCTCAATTAACTTGCCTAATACCACTTGCTCATCTTCACAGGGTTGTATGAATCAGATGAGCTTGTGTAAGTAAAAATGCTTTGAAAATTAAAGTTACCTCAAACCCTTAAATACAGTCTTACAGATTAAAAGCACTTCCTCACGGTGCCTTTAATTTATAAGATTCTTTATAGTTTTCAAACAAGTACACTTACATTAACTGATCATTACCATACCCCTTTCCTTTTTCCCTTTCCTTTATTTAACATCTTCTTGGTCTGTAAAGCTTTTACACATTTTTCAAGTCCAGTATCAAATGCTTCTTCCTTGGAGAATCCTTTTTCAAATTCCAAAGGCCGACATCCTCACTATCTCATCCTGCATCCTCACCTGGGATTTCACAATTTGTAGGGTTTAGATATGAGATGTCCCCCAAACGCTCATGTGTGAGACAATGTAAGAAGGTTCAGAGATGAGACAATCAGGTTATGAGAGTTGTAACCCAATCCGTGGATTAATCCACAGATGGATTAACTGGGTGGTAACTGTAGGCAGGTGGGGTATGGTTGGAGGAAGGGAGTTACTGGATATGTGCCTTTGGGGTTTGTATTTGGTCCCTGTAAGCAGCTCTTTCTCTCTCTACTTCCTGGTGCCCTGAGCTGAACTGCTCTCTTCTCCATACCTTTCCACCATGATGTTCTGCCTCACCTCAGGCTCAGAGCCATGGAGACTGTTGACCACCGACTGAAACTCGGAAACCACGAACCAAAATAAACTTTTCCTCCTCTAATTTGTTCTTGTCAGGTCTTTTGGTCACAGTAATGCAGAAGCTGACACAATGGCCATCCTGATGAAGTTTTAGATGTGTTTTTAAACATTCATTTCTTTCATAGGATTGAAAGCATCACATGGAAGGTCATCAAACACACCATCCAACACAAAGTCCCGAGATTGTGATAGCATCTCAGGGACCATTATAAACTCTGACTACAGTGTCCCTCTTCAGGAAGACACATGAGGAGTTTATCTCCAGGAGAACTTTCAGGAGAGAGACTTGGATACTTCCTAACTGATTCCCCACTGGTGTTATTGGGATCATGTTTAGGGACAAGTCACCCACACAGTCTCAGCTGCCCGGCTTCCAAGCCCTGCACCTGCTCAGTGAGCTCCTAGCACTTCCACCTCTGCCTCTCGGTGACAGTCCACCCACAATTCTCTCTTGGGCTGCTCAGTGAGCCAGTGACTGGATGTGTCTTGTCCTTCCAAGGGCTCCTGCTCTGGAAGCTTTGACTCCAGAGCTGCAGTGCTGGGAGATAGTCTGGACCTTTAAGAGGTGGGGCCGGTGGGAGGTCCTTAGGCATGGGGGCTGCTCTCTCTGGAGAGATGAAGGCAGCCTCCAGGGTCTGAAGAGTGACTTAGTCATAAGAGCAAGACTGACCACTGAATTGCTCTCTCTGGATTCCTGTTTTGAGACTTGGTCTTCTTTGTCCACAGTGCTCCTGCTGTGTACGCCTTCCAGCCTGAGATCCTCACTGAGTCTGAGCCAATGCTGGTGCATTGCCCTTGAACCTGGAGAACTGTGAGCAACACAAAGCTAGCTGGGCTCAGGTATTTTGTTACAGTCATGAAACAGATTAATCTGCACACCCTCTGTGGTCAGGCAGATTTAGATTTGAAACATAACTTTGTCACTTACTTTTGTAAAACCTTGAAATCATTAACTGGGTCTGATACCCTGTTTTCACATCTGTAAAATAAGGATATGAACATTACTATGTCCAGGAGAATATACTAATTGATATTAGCATATTGATATTAGTAAATTATTATATACTAACATATATAATCTTAAGGATATATTATATATCTTAAAGTGTATTTATTTTTGCAGAGGGCTTATCACATAATAATTATTTCATAAATATGAATTATTATTATTCTGGGCACAGTGGCACATGCTTGTAATCCCAGCAGCTCGGGAGGCTGAGGCAGGAGGATCATGAGTTCAAAGCCAGCCTCATCAACAGTGAGGCCCCAAGAAACTCAGTAAGACCCTGTCTCTAAATAAAATATAAAAAAGGCTGGAGATGTGGCTCAGTGGTTAAGTGCTCCTGAGTTCAATCCCTAGTACAGTGTGTGTGTGTGTGTGTGTGTGTGTATATATACACACATATATATATGAATTATAGGATTATTATTATTGGATTTGCAGTTTGACAAATGCATGTTTGATTCCTCATTATGATGTATCACTAACATTTTCAACTTGAGTTTGTATCTGTACCTCTCTCAAACACACACACACACACACACACACACACACACACACACACACACACCTACAAACACACCCATCTTCCATACTCAGATGAAAAAATAAGTAACAGCACCACACTTAAGAAATTCATGTTTTCATTTGTGGGTGCTGCAGGTACCTGAAAAACCAGCACTGACCTCACTCTAATATCTGTCCCTCACTATATGCCATCTGTTTGTCAGTCTGTTGACTCTAGACTGTGCTAAGTAGAGGGGTTTGATTAGTGGAAATTGTTCCACTTACTGGAAGTAGAGCTGCAGATTAATTTTAGCTTTTAATAAGCTCACAATTCTGTATATCTTATAAGACATTTACTTATATATATATATTTTGAGCCTTGTAACTACCAGCAAGGAGAAGTAGAAAACACAATAAACTGATGTTTATTTAAATAACCAAGTCCTGAAAGCTCAAGCAGATTGATAACTGGCCTAGGGCTATAGGGTTAGTAACAAAATAATATTCGCTGCGCTTTACATGCCTTGAACTTTTACCAAGGACCGTGGTAGGATCACTGTTTTGCATGCCTTGGTAGTGAGAGACAGATTCTGTCTTCATTTTACACCAGTGGAACTCAGGCTTATAGATGTGAAATGTTTTGACCAAAAGCCCAGAGCCAAGATTCAAAGCAAGAGTTGACCCCACGCCTTCTGCTCCCCTAGGTATTCTCATAGGCAGTGAAGCCCAGTGATTAGGGTGAGGCACTGAGCCTGGCTGTCTTGGTGGATGGAGTCCTGAAATCCTGAAACCTTCACACCAGCTGCATGACTGGGCAAAGTTTTCCTAATTCTGTAAACATCTATAAGATAATGATATAATAATGGCCCAATCACTGGGACTTGAAATGTTTCAGTGCTATATAATAAGCATGCGACTTTTAGTAGAAGAGGCTATTGCAATCTGAATGACGCCTCTCTTTATTATTTCTATATATTGCTTTACTATTTTTCTTCCCACACTTCTTGCTCATTTTTTTTTCATCTCCTAGATAAATGGCTTTTCAGTTACCTAGGGTTTTTCTCAATCCACTCAAAAGTTCTCTTTAAATGGAAGAGAAGGTATCTATGAGAATAATACACGTGGAATAAAACTATGGGCCATGTCTCAAAGAAAATATCCCTTTTATTAGAAACAGATTAAAGGAAAGGAGATCAATCTTGCAAGATCATGAAAATGTGGGAGAACTTCAAAGTTGATTTATTTTATTTAAGATTTATATCCAGTCTTCTTCCATAAAGGATTCGGAGTGGCGGCAGACTGGGCTAAAATCATTTTCTTGTATTCTGTTTCAGACTGGAATTAGAGAAGTTCGCACTCGAGCAGGTGAAGTTAAGCTGATGATAGCAAATGAACTATTGAAAATCAATACCATGGAACCATTCCATTGGGACCTGGACAGTCATTCCAGCATTGTAAGTCATACTGGTATTCTCAAACATGGATGTTTGCAGGAGATGAGATGCGGAACATTTGCATAGGGCCCAGCCACCTGTGGTTGCTTGGCGCTGGTGGTTAAAGCATGTTGCTAATGAGGCCAAGGTCACGGCTCCCTCCCTGGAGCCAGCAGTTATCTCTCCTCTGTTCTGCGGCTATGAATGGAGCCGAGTTCCTGGAGCAGCTGCCTTCCTGTGGTGTGCAGGAGGTCCCTGAAGGTAAGAGGGCAGTCTTGGATTCTGATAAATGCATCCCCACCAGCAAACAGGCACCACCAAGGTCAAGGCAGAGTGGCTGTGCTTTTCTTGCGGGAGGGCTTGGACACACGCGCACACACATACACACATTCATGCACGCACACACACCCTCCATTCTGGGAGGGGCAGGACGACCAGGAGAACAGTTCTTGAGGAGGGAAAAAAAGAAAAAAAAATACTCTTAGATTTCATGGCATTATAGGCGGTGCAAACCACGTCCTAGTTTAAACCTATTCTGGCAGTAAGATCTTACGTAGATACCTTGCCTCAATTTTCAAAATTGCAAAGTGGATGATGTATTCATCATAGAGGAATGGAGCAACACTAAATGGGAGAAGATCCCTAAAGGCCAATGTATTAGGCATACCAATGATTTTTAAAAATAACTTATTTTAGTGAGCATCATGGTTCATACCTGTAATCTCAACAGGTTGGGAGGCTGAGGCAGGAGGATGGAAGTTCAAAGCCAGCCTCAGCACCTAAGGGAGGCCCTAAGCAACTTAGTGAGACTTTGTCTCAAAATTTAAAATTTAAAAAAAGGGCTGGAGTTGTGGCTCAGTAGGCTAAGTACCCCTGGGTTCAATCCCTGGTGCCAAAAATTAGATGGATGGATGGATAGATAGATAAACTTATTTTACTGGTAGGATGCATGGTGTATCCTGATTAGCTCTACACACACATCGCCCTACTCAATTCTACACCACCAAGAGAGGCACGTCCTATTTATTTGTAGCAAATAACAGCAGGACCTCCAGTTTAAGGAACTTGCTATGTGTCACATGGTGACCAGACCTGGTAACATTTTAGCCTGTCTCACATTTTAGCACACACATTCATATATGATGTGACATCTCTGCTGCCTCTGCTAAAAAACACCGCCATTACATTCCAGCCTCTATTGACTCTTAATGGAGTCCACACTGACCTCAAAATGCATTTCCATTTCCTCCATGTGCCCACTTATTCAGCACAAATTCTACCCCTTGTTATATCTCAGGAATCTGCGAGGACCCTTTGGATGGTGTAGTCCCTCAGGGACATATGTGAACGTAAGTTCTCTATCCCTGGTGACTTTTGCAAGGAAGCTAAATGTTGAATATATAAAGCAAACAAGGGCCACAACTACTCCCCTCCTGTGGTGCACATCCAATTTTATTCCTGAGGATCTGCAAGTGTTTTCAAAATTGACTTAACTGAGAAACAAAAACACTAGGCATTATCCAGTTATACTGGTGACTTGAACATGCTATTCTTTTTTTCTTTTTGGTACTGGGAATTGAACTTGGGGGATTTGACCACTGAGCCACATCCTCAGCCCTATTCTGTGTTTTATGTACAGACAGGGTCTCACTGAGTTGCTTAGTGCCTCGCTGTTGCTGAGGCTGGCTTTGAACTTGCAATCCTCCTGTCTCAGCCTCCCAAAGTGCTGGGATGACAGGCGTATGCCACCGCACCCTGCTGAACATGGTCTTCTTGAAGGCCCACTAAGTGACATGCACTCCATAGTGTTGGAATATGTTTTTCCAATTGTGACTCTCATCCTTTATCCTTTGAGACATGGGATGGAAATCCTGGAATTCCCAACTTGATGGAGTTTTGCTGATGGCCTATTGTGCAGCAGTTTTTAGAATAAAGTTTCTGTTTCTGAGACAGTTTGATGATGTAGGGAGAACCCAAGTGTTAGAGTCAACTGGGAATCTAGGTTTATATTCTATCCCACTGGTAGCTAGTAGTACACCTGGGAGTCCACAGATTTCACCTCTTTAAACATCTTTCTTATTGGTTAAATGGGGCTAATAATATTACATAATCTTAGGTTTGTAGTGGTTAATATTGGAGATAATGCAAAAATAATACAAGCTTGACACCAATTAATGACTATATGTAATTATTACAAATAGGGTTGGCTACAGAAATTATTGCATCGCTGCAGAACATGGAAACATAGAGCCTCAAGTAGTTTTCTTCCAAAGAGCTCATTGATATTTTGTCAGGCTGTAATGGTAGGTTTTGGCAGGAGTCCAGATGGCACATCCCAAAATGATGATTTGAGAAAAGTTTACACACCGCAAGACTATCTATAGAAGCACAGGTCACTTAGCAACCACATTAGTTACCTATTGTTGTTGCCTAGCAAAAAATAGCCCCAAACTTAGTGTTGACAAACAACGATTTGTTGGATCACTCTGGGTGAGCTCTTGGGGCTGGGTTCAGCTGGGCAGTCCCTCTACTGGTCCTGCCTTTGGTGCAGTGATCTTGCAGATTAAAGGAAGTTAGGTGGTCCCCGATGAACTTTACATTTCTAGATCATGGGCCAATCTCTTTTTGGGCCAGGCATCCTCGAGGATTCTAGCCAGGCTTTGTCACATGGGAGTCTCAGAGTTTCAAAGATAGGAGGACAGAAGATGAAGACCTCTTGAGGTCCAAAAACCAAGATCCCATTAACCAGGGTCCCTTGTACAAAGCAAGAGAGCAATCCTGTGCAGGTGAATGGGGTACGAAAATAAATTCTGCTTCTACATTAGAGACAAAGTCACTCTGCAAAGGAATGCTCCTACAAGAATGGGAAGAATAACTGCCGCCATCTCTGCAAGGAATCCCCCACATAATACTTGGCCCAAAGACAAGACAGAGAAAAGGGTTACCAGAATCATGAGAGAGAAGATCCCAGTTAGCTGCTTGAGAAAAGCAATAGCAATGAAAAAGAATTAAAGGAATGTCCACCAGCCATCAGCCACTGTGATCTGTCGGCCAAATTTACATGGAAGTCAGAGAAAGAGAAACTCATTAACAAAATCTTTACAGGTAATCCTGACAGAACAATGAAAGGAGAAGGCAGAGTTGAATAGATATGGAGGAATGAGTAGAACACACCCAGCCCAGGGAGGGAGTCAGCATGCCTAGTGGTTAGAGAGTACAGGTTATGCAGTTGGCTCCACGTGAATTCCTTGTCTGCCATTTTCCTGCATAGTAGCGACTTGGGCAAACCATTTCTTCTTTCTCAACGTTGTTGTTATTATTTTTTTATTTGTACAACCAGTATGAGAAATAACTTCCTTGGAGGATTATTGTGAGAAATAAAGAAGATTATGTATCTTGCATGTGTGAGTATCCTTCAGCAGAGAAAACCAGCCACATGTGGTTAGCCATTAAAGGTTTATATGTCAACAATTGTTAGAAAAACTTGATGTATACTATTTTGCTAAAATCAACTTCCTGTGACTTGGAGGGGTCTTAATTTTCTGGTTAATTGCTCCATTTCTCTTTTGCATTTTGCATGCGTAGGTAAATCCTCATTAGGAGACCCTGGGGTGCATTTCAAGTCTGTTTAAAAGTCTACAGAGCTCTTTGCTGCTGCTCACTGCCAGGATATATCCTTTGGCTGAGGGAGAAGATGGTCCCCCTGCAATGGTGAGAGAAGCTGGTAAACCAGGGCTTTATATAATTGTGTTTTCCCCAAATGTCACAGGTATCTCATCTACCAACCATTTCTCCTCTCAGACTCTTCTACGTGGAGTTCATAGTCCCCTTGGATTAGGCAGATGTGGATGCTGCAACTGGCAAGAATTGGTGTGGGCTGTAAGAGAGAGGGGAGTCACTTCCTTGTGTAAATTAGTCCCTGAGAAGCATCCTCCTCCCACCAGTCTAGCCAGCCGGCACTCGGGCCCACACACTCAAGGTGCGAACTCTTCTCTCAGCCACACATTACCTCTGTGGGGGCTGACTGGTAAGAAAGTTTCCCATGCTATAGTGGTGAAGGAAGTAAGGCATTCCTCCTTCCTCCTGGAGAACCAGACACCCCAGTGATAGGAGATCTCAAGGTCTTGGGGTGTCATCTCCTCTGGAATTGAGTTCTTGGGATGTCATCTTCTCCGGACTGAAAGACTTGTAATGTCATCTCCTGTAGGCTCAAGGTCTTGGGATGTCATCTTCTCTAGATTCAAGGTCTTGGGATGTCAGCTCCTCTAGACTCAAGGTCTTGGGATGTCATCTCCTCCAGACTCAAGGTCTTGGGTTGTCAGCTCCTATAGACTGAAGGACTTGGGATGTCATCTCCTATACCCAAGGACTTGGGATGTCAGCTCCTCTAGACTCAAGGACTTGGGATGTTATCTTCTATAGATGCAAAGTCTTGGAATATCATCTCCTTTACCTTTCTCCATGGGTTTGGTGGTATATTATTAGCGCAATTTCTATAAATTTCAGAACTAATTGGTTTTTGTTTTTTTGTTGATAGAACTTGTTTTATTTATATATATGGTGCTGAGAATCAAACCCAGTGCCTCACACATCCTAAGTAAGTGCTCTACTACTGAGCTACAACCCCAGTCCAGTAATCGCTTTTTTGACTGTGAGATTTCTAGGAATCTTTAGCTTTGTACTGTGTTTTGTGAAGCTCCTAGACAGGAAAATAATGCAATTTGACCAACATAGAATTGATCATGGAATGTTTTTCCGCCCCTGGGGAGAGGTCTGTCATGGGTTTAATATTCTACAGAAAGTATTTTTTGGAAATGTCCTAATAAATAAAAGTTAATTAATGTCTAAACCTTTTTTTCCTCTTTGTTACCACCTTCCTTCCTTTCTTCATTTTCAATATTGGAACCCAGAGGCAAAAAGGGGTTCATATGTGGTTTCTCAACAAGTCAGAGGGGTTGTGACACAGATAGTCTTATCACTAACATTATTGCGAAGCATCATAATGGATTAAACGTTAATGCAAAATGTTAAAAGCACCAGTGTCTCTGTGCACCACAATCTACCAGCTCTTTAGGGGTTGGGCATTTACTTTGAATTGAAGTATTTTTTCACAGGGATAACTGGGTTTTTTTTCATTCATCTTCAGTCTCTGACCTTGTAGCCCAAGCACATCTAATTTTTTTTCTTTACTTCAACCTAACAAGGCTTTTAGAGGCCACCATCCACATTTCATTCACGTGGTGGGAGAAATGGCTGCACAGAGGGTACCTGATGTAATTACAATCTCATATTTGTATGGCGTTTTTAGCTCTGTATGGCACCTTTTCATATAACATGAAATTTTATCCTCCCAACAATTATCAAAACATTAAATATTTGTTTTAAAGTCAATGCAATCAAGACAATGAGGATAGATTCAGATGCTCAGATATGTTGAGGCTTGATTTCAAGACTTTGCTCTAAATGTCCACATCATATTATTTAAGTTCACCTCCTGTCATCTCTGTCATGTAAATTTCTATGAACAAAAATGTCCATCGACAAAAATGTGGAATGTTTGAAATTATAGAATACATGTCCTTCAAAGAAGCATAACGTATGATTATGCTCTGAGAGGTGTTTTTGATCAAGGGATACAAAATTGATTCAACACTGCTTATTTCAAAAGTGAACAGAAAACTCTAGCATGTTATCACTTGAGAGCAGCCAAGTTGGGGATGTGTTACTCTATAGTCTGCAGCACAGTGTCAATGGGCAGACATCAGAAAGGAAGAAAGACTATAATATTAGCTGAGCACTTACCTCTCCTAAGAGTTTTACGCACATTGGTCTAGTTAAGCAGCACAATAGCCTCCTAAGGTAGAGGATGGTGTACTTTTGCAAGAGATAATAACCAGGCTCAGAGAAGGGAGATGCATTTCAGTATCATCCATCTGTAAAGTAATAGAATTACAAACTGATATATTTTCTTCCTGCCTCTAGAAAGGAGCCCTTTGCTTTGGTTCCCTTCAAATATTTCCTCCATGTGACTTCAGAGCTTGGTTTTCTGCAAAGTGTCCCTGTCCCTCCAATTCTATTTTTTATTATTTTTGGTACTGGGGATTGAACTCAGGGGCACTCAACCACTGAGCCACATCCCCAGCCCTATTTTGTGTTTTATGTAGAGACAGGGTCTCACTGAGTTGCTTAGCACCTCGCCGTTGCTGAGGCTGGCTTTGAACTCAAAATTCTCCTGTCTCAGCCTCCCAAAGTGCTGGGGTTACAGCCTGCCCTTCCATTTATACCTGCTCCCACACTCTTTCCTGTCCTGGGGCATTCTTCTCTTCCTTCTTTCTTCTTCATTCCTTTCTAAGTACCTGATTATCACTTCATCTCTACCGTCGTGAGTTTTGACCTCAAGAATCTCCATACCTACATCATAAAGAATCAGCAGCAATAGTTAATAAAAATTGGTTGCAAATACTCCCAGTGCTTTAAAAGAAGACACTCATACACATCTTCACAC
>JAQQSJ010002199.1:0-13054 GCA_028644305.1 Xerus rutilus
TATATATATATACATATATGTATAAAATTTATTTTTATGTGGTGCTGAGGATCGAACCTTGTACTTCACACATGCAAGGCAAGCGCTCTACCACTGAGCCACAATCCCAGCCCCCAATATTCAGTTTTGTAAAAATTACAGATTCTATTCAGTTAACAACTGATAAGTATGTTGTTATATATTGACAAACATGCTCCTTTCGGTGCCTCTTTTTTTAAATGTTTTTTTTAATACTTTTATTTTTTTTATGTGGTGCTGAGGATCAAACCCAGTGCCTCACATATGCTAGGCAAGCGCTCTGCCACTGAGCCACAGCCCCAGCCCCCTTTCAGTGCCTCTTTGAACAGCCTCTTAGCGGCAGTGTGCCTCCACTTCAGAAGCGACACAGTGCACTTTTTCCAGGCTGCCCCTGGGGTACCTCAGCAACTCTTCCATCACATACAGTGTTTGAAGATCATATCTGAACGGTATCTGCCTTTCTCCAGGATCATAAATGTGACATGATGCTCATAACATCCCCTTCCAGAGCATTCGGTTTTTGCACTTTCTAATGACCCATAAGTTCAACATTTTTTAGTCCTACTTCAGTTCTTTTGGGCCATCATTTACAAATTTTACTTAGGAATTAAAACTCCATACACTCCTTCACCATAGAGGTTTTGCCAACCTCTTCTCATGCCTCCTGAAGTCTCTAGGCCAGTTAAGATGGACTTTAGTTGTCCCAGGCTTCTGAATGAAGAAATTGCCTCTCTCAGCCTTGTGCCAAACATCATTAAAACAATAAATGACAAGCTATGTATTGGACTGTCCATGAAACAGGCTCCATACTCAGCTGCCCACTATTCTCTGGGACATGGATACTGCACAAGCTTGGCTTGGGTATCAAGCCTCTTGGTATGATGCCTCTTGGTAAATAATTTCTGCAGCCACACTGGCATGAACCTTAAAAATAACACAGAATTGTTATTTCCCCATTTACAACACATTGACTGCTGTCCTAATTTTCACCTGAAAAGCTAAGTGAAGCTGTGACTTTGTGGTTGTGGGTTGTTTGGGTTTGCAGTACTGGAGATCAAACTCAGGGCCTAGCGCAGGCTACACAAATGCTCTATCATTAAGCATCACCCCAGCCCTGTGAATGTAGTTTAACCTGGTAACGTTTTTGGGGGGAGTGGTACTGGGGCACTCAACCACTGAGCTTCATCTCCAGCTCTATTTTGCATTTTATTTAGAGACAGGCAACATTTGTATTTGACTTTCAACAATGTTGCTACAAGAAAATACATGTCTCGCCTCCTGCACACCTGGAATCCCAGTGGATTGGGAGGCTGAGGCAAGAAGACTGCAAATTCAAAGCCAGCCTCAGCAAGTTAGTGAGACCCTGTCTCAAAAATAAAAAGGAGTGGGGATGTGGCTCAGTGGGGGGAGTGGTACCGGGGTTCAATTAAGTTCCCCTGGGTTCAATTCCTGGTTCCTCAAAAAAAAAAAAAATTCTTTAAGTGCTGTCACAGAAGCTCTTTCCCAGACATTGGATTGTCCTGCAAGGGAGATCTGAGTGTGTCGTTTTCCACACAAGTACACTCAAAAGGATCCATTCATCACTGGTCTTTGTAGTTGTGGTTACCATGAATGGTTAAGTGTAGCACTTAGGCGCAGTTCCAAGGCAAGTGCTTTAGTGGCCACTTCCTCCCAGTGAATCATAGATGATACTTTGATTAAAGTGAGGTTGAATGTTTTTCCCAGTGGTGAGAGCAGCTCTTTGCTTAATCCTAAAGCCTTGACTAAAAACATCCCTAAATTCTCTTTATAAACATATCTCCTAACCGGGTGTGTTGGCACAAACCTGTAATCCCAGCACTTAGGGAGGCTGAGACAGGAGAATCGCGAGTTCAAAGCCAGCCTCAGCAATGGCAAGGCAACAAGCAACTCAGTGAGACCCTGTCTCTACATAAAACACAAAATAGGGCTGGGGATGTGGCTCAGTGGTTTAGTTCAATCCTCAACCCTCCAAAAAAAAAATCACAATGCAATATCACTTTATCCCAATGATAGCTATTTTTCTAAAAATGGAGGAACAGCAGAAGGAGGAGAAAGGGAGGAAGAAAGAATAAAGAAAAAAGAGGCGGGTGTAGTGGTAGGTCTATAATCCCAGTTACCTGGGAGGCTGAGGCAGGGAGATAGCAAGTTTGAGGCCAGCCTGGTCAACGGTCTCAAAATTAGAAAGTTCCCACGCATGAGGGGACCTGGGTTCCGCCCCTAGCGGTCCCCCCGCCCCCCGCCCCAAAATAAAAAAGGTTGATGGGAGACACAGTAAAAATGGAAACTGTGTGTATGGGTGGCAAAATGGTTCACTAGGCCTGTAAAACACTACGATGTTTCCTCCGAAAATTAAACAGAATTATTAGGCAATTCAACAAAACACTGAAAAAAAAAAAACTAAACAAAACGAGAAAATAACAACAACCAAGCAACAACAACACCGAACAGGGGCTCAGATGTAGCTCAGGGGTAGACTCTCCTCTACCACGCGCAAGAGGCTCTGGGTTCAATTCCCAGTACCCATAAGAAAAACAAAAACAAAACCAGTCCCCACAAAACAAACAAACAAGCAAACAAAACCCACCCAGGCTCCCAAGCACGCTAGGCGAGCGCTTGACCACTGAGCTACATCGTCAACCCGCTGCACCTTCCGAGCAGTGACTCCCCTGAGAACGTCCGTGGACGGTCTCGGGCTGTGTGGGAATTCCCGACCCACTACCTTCTCAAAGCGCCACCCAAATAAAGCTTGTGTGCTACTGCCACCGCGTGGCCACATTTTCCCAGTACTCAGACTAAAAATCACTTGACCAGCTATGCATATTTTTGTTTTTAATTTAGATTCCCAATTCATTTGGAGTTTGTTGTTGTATATCGTGTAAGTTGTAAAATTTTACTTTCATTACTAAGAATGGAACCCCGGGGCGCTCTACACCAAGCTGCATCTCCGACCCTCTTTATGTTATGAGACAGAGTCTCCCTAAATTGCCCCAAATTGCCTCAAACTTGCAGTCCTCCTGCTCAGCCTCCCTCCTGCTCGGACCTCCCAAGTCCCTGGAGTTAGGAGCATGTGCCACCGCACAGGCTGAGGTATAGATTGAATTTCATCTTCTCCCAGATGGCTAATCAGTTGTTTTAGCACCTTTTATTCCAAACTCCATTGATCTGAAATATAATAACGACTCCAATTTCCATATTTTGTTGAGTGTATTTGGAGAAATTGTTACCTGTTCACGTGCCAGAACCACACAGTGTTAATTACTAAGGCTTTATAGTATATTTTAATATCCACAGGTCATCACCAGTTGTTTTCAGTGTTTCCTTGGTTATTATCAGATGTTAGTTCTTCCGTAAGAACTTTAGAATAAATGTGCCTAACTTCACGAAAAAGCTTTTCACATCCTTACTGGGATTATGACACATTTCTGAATTAATCCTTGGAAAATACTCACTGACATCAGTGCTATTTGGAATCATCACATAGGTGGCCCCAGGCTCTGTGGCAAAATCCTATAAATAACACAGAAATACATGTTTGAAGAAAAAATTAAAGATTTGCAGAAAATATGATTATGTTGAAAACAATGAAATAAACTATTAGTTTTTAGTGTACAGTGTTTAGGTAAATTAATGAAATAAGGGGCAATAAAGGCCTACAGAGATACTATATGGAAGAGAGAGGCCATACCATGCATCTGCAGGCTCATCAAATATGAAAAATCAGGGGCTGGGATTGTGGCTCAGTGGTAGAGCGCTTGCCTCGCATGTGGGAGGCACTGGGTTCGATCCTCTGCACCACATATACATAAATGAATAAAGGTTAGTCGCCAACTAAAAAAAAAAAATTTAAAAAAAATATGAAAATTCAACTCTGGGCTCTGATTCTGTGGGCGGAGTGAGCACCAGGCTTGGCCCTGCCTCCAGCCCAACCAACACCTGGCTTCTTACCTCTACCTGGACTTCTGCCCCTGGTTCTGCCTCCTGTGACCAGTGGACCTGTGTCTTAGCCCCAGCCTCCCAGGAGAGAACATGAGAACATCTATATCTGGCTGGCCCGATGTGGCTCCATGTGGCTGATGCCTGATGAATATAAGGAGCATATGCCATAGACATTTCTGGACACGGTGGGACTAAGTTGCTGGCCATAAGGAACAGCAGCCATTGACAAGCTTAGTCATGCCTGCTTGCAGTCGGTAAGGGGCTGTAAGGGGCACTAGCCATAGACCTGCTTAGCAATGACTGGTTACAATGGATAGGGAGCACAGCTCCATGGACATGTGCAAAGAATATGCCTAGTTGCAATTACATCATCTCACTGGACATAATCAATGGACACTGACCTTCATTAGGTGTAACCAATCACCAGCTTATACCACCAACTTAGAACTGTATTTAAACTGCTTGTCCTGCCACATTGGGGGTTTTGCTCCAAGGACATCAGTGAGACTGGCCACCTTGCTGTCCATCCCTGGGTCAACTCCACCATTCTCTGACCTCCAGCCGTCGACTGAAGAGAACCATCAAAGACAATGTCTGCTCTTTGGCTAAGAGAAGTTGCATGGCACTGGAAGTATTTTGGGGCTTGTGGTTGCCCTAGGATTGTGTGAATTGCTTGTAGTGTTTAGTTACCCTAGGATAGTGTGACTTACCTACAGTGTTTAATTAGTGTACACTGAATGCAAGTTGGGGTGCTTCAGCACACCCAACAGTTTTTGCATTGTTTATATTTGATGATTGGTATGATTGAATATACGCTTGCATTTAAAGACAGTCTGCCTCCAAATAGTTATTAATTGCACACTCAAGACAGGAACCATCTTGAAGGCCAAAGGCCGAAAGCGGAAGTGACATCAGAGACCTGCCACTGTCATTTCAGGCTCTGGCCTTGCCTGCTTGAGCCCCTTTGATCTTCTTGGTGGTGGGGCCCACCATGGCTTTGGTGGTTTCTATGTGCTTGTGGGTCCAGGGGTTGGAGGGGGGAGTCAAAGGGCAGGCTGCTCTGGGGCACCGTGGACCTGTGCGCTCCACTAGTGTCCAGGGCCGGGCCCTCCTGAGCACCCTAGGCAGGGCAGTCTACTCCGTGAGGAGCAGTGAGGTGTGGCTCCATGTGGCCCTTCCAGGGTTACATTCATCTGCTCTGTGCTCCTCCTTAGAATCCCTCAGAGCAACCTTTGTGAAGTTCTGGAGTTTGAGTCATGTTGACTTGGCCTCAGCGTCCTCCCACCTCACAGACTTGGCCATTCTAGCGTGTTCAGTGACCACTGGGTGAAAGTTACTCCAAAAGGGCCTTTCCCCCACTTTTCTTTGGTAAAGAAAGTCTCATCTGAGATTTAGACTTTGTCTTTGATGCCTTTCATTTGTTTATTAATTTTGGTGCTAGGGATTGAGCCTGGGTACTTTACCACTGAGCTACATCCCTAGCCCCTTTAATTTTTTAAATTTGAGATAAAATCTTGCTAAGTTGCTGAGGCTGAACTTGAACTTGAGATCCTCTTGCCTCAGCCTTCTGAGTCACTGGGATTACAGGTGTGCACCACCGTCTCTGGCTGACGCCTTTTATTTTTGACGCAGTACATTCGGGTAGAAAGTTAAGATAGATTCTAAGCATATAGGATGCCCATATTTCTGTATATAAATATAAATATATGTAAAGTAGGAGCCTTTCTACTAAAGAAAATCAAGAACACTCAGCTATTTATATTTCAATTGAGTGATAAAAGTTTATATACTTTTAAGTATTTTTACTTGTAGATGGACAGAATGCCTTTTTTTAAAATTTTTTTTAGTTGTTGATGGATCTTTATTTTATTCATTTATTATTTATATGTGGTGTTGAGGATCGAACCCAGTACCTCATGCATGCTAGGCAAGCGCTCTGCCACTGAGCTACAGCCCCAGCCCCGACAGAATGCCTTTTAATGCTTTTTTTTTTTTTTTTTGTATCAGGGATTGAACTGAGGGGCACTTGACCACTGAGCCACATCCGCAGCACTATCTTGTGTTTTATGTAGAGACAGGGTCTCACTGAGTTACTTAGTGCCTCACCATTGCTGAGGCTGGCTTTGAACTCGTGATTCTCCTGTCTCAGTCTCTCAAAGTGCTGGGATTATAGGCGTGCGCCACTAAGCCCAGCCTGAATGCTTTTATTTATTTTTATTTTTACATGTAGCTGAGGATCGAACCCAGTGCTTCACTTGTGCTAGGCAAGCTCTCTACCACTGAACTACAACCACAGTCCAAGTTTATACACTTCTGAGGCTTGATCCATCTTGGATTATGTCATGGTTGACTCTCGGAGGTATAGCTGCTTGATGGCTCTTTGGTGTTTAGTCAAAGCACTGTAATTAATAGTAATCCAAATCAAGCATAACAATCCAGAACATAAGAGACCTTTGTACTTTGGTTTGTTCAACATTGAAGAGAAGTGAGTCATTGAGATTTTTTCTCTTCTGGTTTTAAGTGTTGCCACCTTTAACTGTGGGCATCCACACCATAGATCATGAAATTGGTTTTAACTGTCTTGGGTGGGTTATAATGAATCATGGACTGACCTTGGATGCCATCATGATTGTCTGAAGTAAGACTTGTAGGTCATTTGTGGAACTTGTTCACAGATGCCTTAGTTTGAGCATTTATCACAGATGAAGTCAATACTGTAGTCTGTCCATGACATCTGGGGCTTGGACTCCTAATGGTTGTATTAATAAATCACATCCCAGTCTCGTGGTCTATATACCATCTCTGCTCCAGCAACTAATTCTGATTTTAAATATATAAAATGTAATTGATTTTTTTCAATTTATTTTTTAGTTGTAGATGAACATCATGCTTTTATTTTATTTTTATGTGGTGCTAAGGATTGTACCCAGTGCCTCACACGTGCTAGGCAAGTGCTCTGCCACTAACTTACAGCCCCAGCCCCTGTAATTGATCTTTGTATGTTGATTTTACTAGAAGCCTTGCTAAACAGTCTTACTAGTTCTAGTTCCTATGTATTCTTTTTTTAAAAATATATTTTTTAGTTGTAGATGGACAGTTATTTCATTTTTATTTTTATGTGGTTCTGAGAATTGAATCCAGGGCCTCACACATGGTAGGCAAGCGCTCTACCACTGAGCCACAACTCCAGCCCCCTTATGTATTCTTACAGGCTTTTCTAAGACCTGTATTGTAGTAACCAGAAACAGAAAAAGCTTCATACTTTTCTTACTAGTCCTAATGGAATGTATTTATTTATTTGAGCCACATCCCCAGTCCCTTTTTATATTTAAAGACAGGGTCTTGCTAAGTTGCTGAGCCTGGCTTTGAACTCAACAATCCTCCTGCCTCAGCTTCTCCAGTCACTGAGATTGAAATATTTTTTTCATTTTCTGTGTTACTGTGTTAGCTGTTATAGATTTTATAAGGTTAAAGCTGTTAGCTGTTATAGATTTTATAAGGTCAAAGCTTTTCTCTCCTTTTAATTTGGGGAAGGCTTTGTCTTGAATAACTTAAGAATCTATTAAATGCTTTCCCTAGTTTGAGTCCACATATAAATGAGATTATACAATTTTTGTCTTTCTTTGGCTTTACTTAGCACAGTGTCTTCTAGGTTCATTCATATTGTTGCAAGTGACAGGATTTCTTTGTTTCTTTTTCTTTTTTCTTTCTTCCTTCCTCCCTCCCTTCCTTCCTTCCTTTCTCTCTTTCATCCAGAGACCTCAGACTGACTGACTGCCTGCCTGTCACTCTGCTCCAAGGAACTGCAGCCCTTGCTGAATAACTTTCTGAATAACATTCTATAGTGCATGTTGGTAACCTGAATTTGGGTTGCACCTGTGTGGCTGTTTAACAGAGGAGGCTTGTGGATCATTTGAAAGATGCTTTGTAGAATCCCTGACAACTTGAGAAGATGTCTGTTTTGTACATTTTGAAACAGTTCAACTTCTTGCTGGGTGCTGTGGCGCATGCCTGTAATCTCAGTGGCTCAGGGGGCTGAGGCAGGAGGACTTGCAATTTCAAGACTAGCCTCAGCAACTTAGAGAGGACCTAAGCAACTTACAGAGAACATGTCTCAAAATAAAAAATAAAAATAACTGGGGATGTGACTCAGTGGTTAAGTGCCCCTGAGTTCAATCCCTGGTACCAAAAAAAAAAAAAAAAAAAAAAGAAAAGAAAAAAAGAATTTAGCCGGGCACAGTGGTGCACACTTGTAATCCCAGTGGCTTGGGAGGCTAAGGCAGGAGAATTGTGAGTTCAAAGCCAGCCTCAGCAAAAGCAAGGCACTAAGCAACTCAGTGAGACCGTGTCTCTAGATAAAATCCAAAAAGGGCTGGGGATGTGGCTCAGTGGTTGAGTGCCCTTGAGTTCAATCCCTGATTCCTCAACCCCACACCCCCAAAAGAATTTAATTTCTTGGTTTTTCTTAAGATCAAAGGTATGGTTTAAACATCCTAAGCTCAATAATTTTTGTACATTTTAGATCCAATATCCAGGGATGTAGTTCAGTGGTAGTTGCTAAGCAACATAGCAAGATTCTGTCTCAAAAAAAAAAAAAAAAGGTTGGTTCAGTGGTTAAGTGTCCCTAGGTTCAATCTTTAGTACCACAAAAAGAAAAAAAAGAAAAGGGGTGGGTGTAAAGGAAAACTTAAAAGTAATACATTGCAGCAGAGTGTGGTGTTGCATACCTATAATCCCAGCAGCTCAGAGGGCTGAGGCAGGGTATCTCAAGTTTTAGACCAGCTTCAGCAATTTAGTGTGGCCCTAAGCAATTTAGCAAGACCCTGTCTCAAAATAAATAATTTTAAAAATGGGCTGGGAATATGGCTCAGCGGTTAAGAACCTCTGGGGCCAGGTGCGGTGGCCCAAGCCTGTAATCCCTGCACTTAGGGAGGCTGAGACAGGAGAATCGCAAGTTCAAAGCCAGCCTCAGCAATGGCGAGGTGCTAAGCAACTCGGTGAGACCCTGTCTCTACATAAAACACAAAATGGGGCTGAGGATGTGGCTCAGTGGTCGAGTGCCCCTGAGTTCAATCTCCAGTACCAAAAAAAAAAAAAAAAAACACCTCTGGGTTCAATTATGGTATCAAACAAACAACAGGGGCTGGGATTGTAGCTCAGCGGTAGAGCGCTTGCCTCGCATGCGTGGGGCCCTGGGTTCGATCCCCAGCACCACATACAAAGCAATAAAAAAAATAAAAGAAAAAAAAAAAAAAAAAAAACAAAACAAACAACAGCAGCAACAAAAACATTACAAAGGAAAATTAGGAAATCTGTATGTAATTTAGATTTTTTTTTTTTTTTTTAAATTTAGAGACAGGGTCTCACTGAGTTGCTTGGCTCCTCGCCATTGCTGAGGCTGGCTTCGAACTCGGGATTCTCCTGTCTCAGCCTCCTGAAGTGCTGGGATTACAGGTTTGCACCACCGTGCCAGGCTCCTGGCTTGTAATTTAGATTTTAAGAAGACTTTTTAATGCAAGGCAAGAAACTTACAAATTTCTTTATAAAACAAACACTTTTGACTACATAAAAGGTAAATATTATATACGGCAAAAAATGAAAATGTTATGGTGAGGTAATTACCAATCCAGTATTCACAAAACACATTTGATAAAGGGCATTGTTAGCACAAACTTCAGCAGATCCCCGGCCCCCTCCCCAATGGAGTGACGCCTCTGATGGATCCATTTTCCTGGTGGAAAATGACTAGCCAGAGTAGCCAGCCAGAGCAGGAGTCTATGCTATTATAGGTTATATTGAGGGATGACTTTATTAATGACAGAGCGTGTCACTCAGGAATTTCAGATTTTGTTTTTACTGGGCAATGGAGGGTCTGGGGTCAGTGGCCAGCATCTGGAAAGGATTTATTTTGGAAGAGATCAATGCTTAAGTCTCTTCCCAGAGACTGTCATTCTAGGTTTGATGAACACCTTCTCCCCAGGGTTGTCACCAAGAAAGAATGTATTGGGTAAAGATCAATGTAATGTATGGCTTTCTTTTTCACTCCCTTTTCCCAGGCCACACTATTTGGGGGTTTGTCATTTTCCATATCTAATAGGCACGAACAGATCCTGGTAAAATATTTGTAAATTAGCCTTCTAAATAACTACCAATTCCACAAAGCCCACTCACTGAAAAACACAGCAAAAGTGATTATTAGGAAACTTTAGAATCATTCGTATGTGAAGAATGCCAGGTGTCACCGCTCTTACAAAACAGTGCAGGTGGCCCAGAATTTAAGGTTAAAAAATACGTCAAGTGAACAAAGTAATGCATATTGGAAGAAAAAAAAAATTCAAGCTTTACAAAAAGTATCAGTACGCTGTAAACACAAAGGAATCAACTATTACGAGTTCAGCATGGTGTCCAAACACAAAGAGAGAAAGGCTGAAGGACTGGATTGAGTGGAGGAGACGGATCACTCCACGGATTGGCAGGCGTAGAAACACAGCGGAAGTGCAAACTACGTGGGCAAGGGAGCAAGAAAAGCTTTTGTGAGCGGCGTGGGGCCGGGTCCCAGCTCCCGCCCTTCCCTCGGGCTCATTCCGCGCGCTGGGCAGGTCCCACCTCCAACTCCGCCCTGGGTTTGGGCCCCGACCCCGCCCAGAGCCCTGGTTCCAACAACCGACGATGGCCTCGGCCTGTTCCGGCCCCCAGCGTTCGCTCAGCGTTGACCTTGGGGCTCCTCCGCCCCCACTCGGGAGGAAGCTAGAACCTCTCCCTTTCTCTGCCGCAAAGGATCCGACGTGGCTGTGGTTCCATGCCGAATTCGGGCGCTTCCGGGCCAAAACTTGGAAGCGGAAGTGACGTAAGGCGCCTCTCCGTCTTTTCCGGTCTAGCTCTGCGCGGCCAAGTTCTTTTCTCCTTGGTAGCGGTGGACCCAACACGGCCTTGGCGAGGTGGAGTAAGGGGACAGTCAGGCTCTGGAAGGGGCCGGGGAGTGTCCGTTTTTGTCCCGGGTCGTCGGGGAGCCCCTCAGAGATTGCCGGCCCGCCCCCATCGCGTCCGCTGGGGTCGCGGGTCCTCGGGTTGCGGCCGGGGCTTACAGGCCGGTGGTCGTCGTTCTGAGGATCCCGCTAGGGGCCGTTTTGGGATGATTCTGAAGGGCGCATCCTCGCGGTCTTTTCGAACATTGTGCTTGTTTCCTCAAAAGCCTTTAAAAGTAATGTTTAAAAAATTTTTTTTTCTAGAAGCAAAAGAACTTCCGCTGTCGAGTGCAGCTTCACGTCCCCCTTCCGCGCTGACCTGGCGATCCGGACGCGTTCAGTGAGCATTTGGTGTAAGTTGGCTCCAGAGGACTTCCTTTGTCTCTGAATTGGGCTTTGTCCTTGTGTGTTCTATATTTTTGACACATTTAGGTAGGAAGATAAAGCTTCTTTTAAAGACGTCTAGGTTGTGCGTGTTTCGGTGTATAGCGGACTACAAACCATTCTGCAAAGGGACAAGAAAAGGAGCCATTCTCCTCATTGAACTTTCTACTCTACTTCCCCACGGAGCTTTAAAACGGGCCTGTAGGAAGGATGAGGTTTTACTGCACTGAAGTAACTATCATATTTGAACTTTCTTACTTTCTCCCAGAAAAATAAAATACTTTTTATTTGACAGGACATAATTTAAAAGTTACAGGCATGACACTTGAGCTTTAAGTGCATGGTAATGCAGTGTCTATAGATGAACACACTGTTAATGCCACAATACTAACTCAGCAGGGACGCAGCAGTCAACATAGCCAGCCGATACTGTTGTTTAAATTGAATACGAAGCCACAATATTTGAACCAAGAAAATAAAAAAATATTAGAATTAGGCGTGTTGTTGCTTTCCGGTATCCTAGCCATTCCAGAGGCTGAGGGAGCAGGACTGCAAGTTTGCAGCCTGCCTCGGCAAATTAACAAGACCTTGTCTGAAAATAAAAAAGAGACTTGGCATGAAGTTCATAGTTAAGAGCCCTTGTCTAGTGTGTGTGATGCCAGTTAAATCTCTAGGACCACAAAACAAAACAATACACTGTTTGAAAAAGTAAAATTTCCCAAATATGATTTTTTTGTTTTTGGTACTGGGAATTGAACTCAGGGGTACTCGACCACTGAGCCACATCCCCAGCCCTGTTTTGTGTTTTATATAGAGACAGGGTCTCACTGAGTTGCTTAGCGCCTCGCCATTGCTGAGGCTGGCCTTGAACTCCTGATGCTCCTATCTCAGCTTCCCTAAGTGCTGGGATTACAGGCTTGCGCCATTGCGCCCGGCTCCAAATATGATTTTTTAAAGTATTTATTTTTTAGTTGTAGGTGGACAGAATATCTTTATTTTATTTTTATGTGGTGCTGAGGATCGAACCCATTGCCTCACATGTGCTAGGCGAGCACTCTACCACTGAGCCATAACCCCAGCCCCCCAAATATGATTTTAGGTCTACTATCTGAAAGCTTTGTTTGATTATTTACTTATTTTTGTACTGGGGATTGAGCCAGGAGATGCTTTACCATTGAGCTATATCCTAGTCTTTTTTATTTTGAGACAAGGTCTTGCTAAATTCCTGAGACTGGCCTGGAACTTGTGATCCTCCTGCCTCAGCCTCCTGAGTAACTAGGATGACAGGCATCTGCCACCATGCCCAGCTATCTTCAAGTTTTTATATATTGACACAGTGTATATCTTTTTGTATCTGAGCCTAGAACAGTTCTTTGTCCCTTAGATTCTTTTTTATTTTTATTTTTTGTGGTGCTGGGGATTGACTTGGCTTTGCTAAGCAAACACTTTACCACTGAGCCTGTGTCCCCCTCCTTGGTATTGTCTTTTCGAAAAGTTATTTTTTCTTTCAGAAAACACATTTTAATATTTCTCATTGTATTTTGGTGTACTTTAGTGTCTTATGATTTGTGTATTTACTATAAACTGATTAGCACCTGAAAAGTTAATTAATTTATTTATCTTTCTTTTTAGGGGTGGGTGAGTACAGGGAATAAACCCAGGGGGCTTTACCACTGAGTTATATCCCCAGCCCTTTTTATATTTTATTTTGAGAAAGTTTTTTTTTTTTT
>JAQQSJ010000022.1:0-43216 GCA_028644305.1 Xerus rutilus
TATTTCTGTGCATTTTGGTTCTGTCAAAGAGTAAAATTGATGACTCATAAGGTATGCATATGTAGGCCTACCAAACCAGTTTTCAACATGACTTCACACTTTTGCATGGCCAAAAGAAGGGTTTGCCAACTGGAATCAATTCACATGTTTGTAACTTTTAGACTTTTTTTTTTTTTTTTTGGCTATCACAGATTGGACTCATGGGTACTCAACCACTGAGCCTCATCCCCAGCCTTATTTTGTGTTTTATTTACAAGCAAGGTCTCACTAAATTGCTTACTGCTTTGCCATTGCTGAGGTTGGCTTTGAAATTGTGATTCTCCAGTCTCAGCCTCCCAAAGTGCTGGGATTACAGGTGCATACCACTGTGCCCAGCTAATTTTTCATCTTTTTAAAAATTTAGATCTTTTACCTTTGTATTTTATGTTTTCCTTCCTGATGGATATTCAACAGTGTGTTGGCTGGTAGCATTAACTTCCCTTAGTAGTATTGATTTATACTATTTGTATATTTATGTGGCAATTGAATATGTCCTCTTTTGTGAAGTGTGTTTTAAAATATTTTGACCATGCTTTACTCTTTTGTCATATCTTTTTCTCATAAATATAATACTTCATTTGTCCTGCCATATCATCTTTTTGCTACATGTGTGCTCTGCAAATTTTTTTTATGCTTTTCTGTTTTAGCTTTGATCACTGGGTGTATATTAATCTAAAATGAAAAAAGTGACCTTCAGATATATAAATTCATAGAAAATAACAGAAAAATATCTTGAAAATTGACTAACAGATAATTGATATATGTAGATTCACGCTTCACAGTATTCCAATAGGCCCCATGCACATGTATTTTAAGAGGATAATTAGGGACATTCCCAAAGGGTGAATAGACTATTAGTTGGAATAATCCATAGCTCCTGTGATTGAGAATATATCCAGGGTTCCAGGAAAAAAATAGATAAGATCTGCTCTCTGGACATAACTCTGCATCCGTATTTGACTCTCCAATGACCACATTTACATTTCGTGATCTGTGAATTTTGTCTCTTTAGAATTTTGAAGACAGTGTATGATACCAACTTTTATCCATCACACTCACTTTTGTGAATCTTTATTCTGTCCTACTCCATTCTGTTGGCCCAGAGTTCCCTCTCTTTATTCTCCTGTGCATGAAACTTTCTTTTATGTAGTTCTGTCCAATTCTGTTTGCAAGAATAAGTTAAATTGTGATTCTCCAGTCTCAGCCTCCCAAAGTGCTGGGATTACAGGTGCATACCACTGTGCCCAGCTCATACTGTTTGCAAGAATAAGCTCATTGACTGTGGATACAGATCGGTTGGTAGAGTACTTGCCTTGCATTTTCAAGGCCCTTGGTTCAATCCCCAGCACCACACACACACAAAAATAATAAGAAGAAGAAGAAACTAATTGGAGGACTTACCATCTATGATGATATTTTTCTCAAATTCTATGGGTTTGAAGGTTGCAACACAACCATGTTGTATAAAAAGTTGGTTTATCTGTCATTATGCTTTTAAGACCTCCATCATTATAAGAAACTAAACATTAATGTCCACAAGACAAGGAATACTAGGAGACATCAGAGACTAGAATGATTGTCTTCTAAAGACTTTGGAAGGAATGTGGCTTTGCTAACACTTTGAAATTAATCCTGTGTCATGATAATAAAAAGACCCATAACTATAAAGAATTAGTTTCTAGCCAGGCATAGTGGTGCACGCCCATAATCTCAGCACTTTGAGAGGCTGAGACAAGAGAATTGCAAGTTTAAAGCCAACCTCAGCAATGGCAAGGTGCTAAGAAACTCGGTGAGACACTATCTCTACATAAAACACAAAATAGAGATGGAGATGTGGCTCAGTGGTTGAGTGCCCCTGAGTTCAATACTTGGTACCAAAAAAAAAAAAAGAGTTTCTATTGTTTTAAGCCATTATTTATTAGCAATAGGAATCCAGGTTTTTTTTTGTTTTGTTTTTTGGGTAATGCAGATTGAACTCAGGGGCACTTGACCACTGAACCACATCCCCAGCCCTATTTTGTGTTTTATGTAGAGACAGGGTCTCACTGAGTTGCTTAGCGCCTTGTCATTGCTGAGGCTGGTTTAGAACTAATGATTCTCCTGTCTCAGCCTCCCTAAGTGCTGGGCTCACAGTCTTGCAACACCGTGCTTGGCTGGGTTTTTTTTGGGGGAGGGGGGTTGTTTGTTTGTTTGTTTGTTTTTTGCAAGTTGAATAGATTCTGTGACCAAGAAAATCATGCTAAAGTGGTACACCTGTATAAAATACTTTGTTCTAAAACTAAGTGGAATAAATTTTATCATTATACTAAAAGAGTAGGGCTAATCCTTAGAGAAATTTCCTGATTTTTCATTTTGAAGATTGGCATATTTCTTTCTTGCCTCTGTCTTCTACTTGATTAAGAACAGGGAATTTGCTGGCTTATGTTCTTTTATCTCTTGTGCTAAGTAAATGAATGTGTTTTTGCCTGTTTTGGTGGTATTGTCTTTTTTTTTTAAATATTTTTTTAGTTGTTGATGGATCTTTATTTTATTCATTTATTACTTATATGTGGTGCTGAGGATCGAACCCAGTGCCTCACACATGCTAGGCAAGTGCTCTACCACTGAGCCACAGCCCCAGTCCAGTCTTGTCTTTTTGTTTCTCAATTGTAGGCACTGCAGTTTGTGAGATTTTCACCACTGTTTCTGACTTGGTAAAAGTTAGTGGTACTGTATCTTCCTTGTGTGTCTTGCTGTCCTATATTTTTTTTATGTCTCCAAATAAGAAATAACAGAGTTTGCAAAGTGGATATTTTTAAGGTCACCAAAAATGAAGTGTGTCAAAGTAGAAAAAATGAGAAAGAATAAAAAAGCCAACAAAGCATGTGTGCCTGAACTTGTGGCCAATATGTATAAGATGTTGAGTTTCTTCTTCAATTCCCTATAAGGCAAATTGTCATATGTGTAGATAAGAAATTATGTCAAGGTTGAATTTAACTCTGACCACATAGAACTGTTTTTTTTCTATCTTCTCTGAGAGTTGTTACCAGTATTATTGTATCTCTGCACTTTTACTGTGTACTGTTCAGTGACATTAAAACCAGATTGAATTCCCTTTTCTAAAAGCTGAGAGCAAAATATTCAGTAGGCCATTAAAATTTAGTATAACAAATAATATTCTGCTGTTTAAATGCTTTTTCAGGTGCTGGGGCTGTATCTCACTGGTAAAGTACTTGCCTAGCATGTGTGAGGCAATGGGTTTGATTCTCAGCACCACATAAAAATGAATAAGTAAAAAAATAAATAAAAAGATTCATCTACAACTAAATATATATATGTATACATATATATATATAAATGGTTTTCCAGGCTGCAAATAATGACACTGAAAATTATACTTAGGATTATGTGGCACATGGATAAAAAAAAACATATTCCAAAAATCATCAATCTACTAATATTGTAGCAAAAATGTCACTAATATATTTTTAATAATTTCTCAGTACTAGCTATTAAATTCTGTACATGGTATATTATTATCACAAGTTTTAACTCCCTGCCTGAATTTTATAATATATTAGCAACCTTTTCTTTCTTTTTTTTGTACAAGGAATACTTAACCCTGGGCCCCATCTCAATGCATTCTGTATTTTTATTAGAGACAACTTTTTGCTGAGGTGCTTAGGGCCTTGCTAAATTGCTGGCGCTAAGTTCAAGCTTGTGATCTTCTTGCCTCTCAAGTCACAGGGAGTATAGGCATGGCCAATACTTACGGCATATATTAGCAATCTTATAATTAATACTTTTTCCTTAGTAGTTTTTGATAACCTATAATTATTTTGAACAAAATTTATATAGTATATTTTGGTATCTATAATGTGTAGATAGACATTTATAGTAGTTGCTCAACAGATACAAAAAAATAAACAGTCTGTGGGAAGGTTTTTATATTTTGTATTTAGTAAACTCATATAATACTGACCCTAATTAAATTGAAATTATAAGATGTAAATTATCATACTCATAGTAATCAGTAAAAATGGAATTATGTGTCATTGAAATGCTACTAAAGAATAAACTGAGTAGAACAGTTACTTATTTAAGAAATTTCATAGGCTCTGTAGTCCTAATGATTAAAAATAAAAAATAGTTCAAATGTTATTGAATGTTGAAATGAACAAGTAGAACTGCATCCATAGAATACAGTAGTAATAATTAATCCATAGACGATGTTACTAAAGCATACACTCTGATTGACTCTCACAGATACTATATGTTTTACCAGCTGGATTTTAAATTATATTGCATAGTTTCAGGTAGAATAAAATTATGATTAAATATTCATTACAGTAACTTGCTTCTGGGAAAAAGTGCTATGGGAAAAACATAGTTATCTTGCGATGATGTAAATATTCTGTGTTTAAAAGCAGTTAAGGCTTTTATTAGTGTATCTGTCAAAATTGTACAGTTAATATCTGTGCCATTTAAGATATGTATATATGACTTCACCAGAAAACAAATATACAAAGAGCAGGGCTGGTCAAGGGTGGGGAATGGGTAGAAGCATAGAAGAAATAAAAATGGCATTTAATAAGCAGATGTTGAATTTGGATAACTGGTATATTATAACATTCATATATGTACATTTTACATTTCTGTAATAAAATAGTTCTATGCTAGTTCTTAAGATCTTGGTTCTTTTTGGAATCATAGATGAATAAATTGATTTAGTCTGTTCTGAGGAAGGCTAATTCAAAAGTGTTTGTTTTCTTTTGGATTGTTTCTGACTCTTTACACAAATGTGTCATGTGTTTTTATGTGTACATGATATTTCAATGAAAAATTTATATGCTATATTTGTGAAATTACCAGCTATCTCAGAATAATAGCAGAAATCTGTGATTTGGCTCAAATCTCAAAATGGTTCAATTTAGATTATAGTATTTTAATATTCTCAGGCATTTTGCCCATGTTCTGCCATTTGAACATAAGTCTTTTCACTTCAGCCACAATTTGGTTAACATTTTATTTTATTTTTTTAATTTTTATTTCTTTTTTGGTACTGGGGATTGAACTCAGGGGTACTCGACCACTGAGCCACATCCCCAGCCCTATTTTGTGTTTTTGGTAGAGACAGGGTCTCATTGAGTTGTTTAGTGCCTCGCCATTGCTGAGGCTGGCTTCAAACTCGTGATTCTCCTATCTCAGCCTCCCTGAGTGCTGGGATTACGAGCATGAGCCACTGCGCCCGGTTTAACATTTTATTTTTTATTTATTTTTTCTTCTCAGTGCTGGAGCTGGAACAAAGTGGTGCTTTACCACTGAGCTATATCATTGCTTTTTCTTTTTGTTTTTTTAATTTTGAGACAGGTTCTTACTAAGTTACCAAAATTGTCATTAAACTTGCAATCCACCTTTATCAGCTTTCTCAGTTGCCAGGATTACTGGCATGAAACACAATGGATGGTATAACACACTTTCTATGATTTTTCCCAATAAAAATTATTTTGTACAATGCTGTTGTTTATAAACAAGGGACATAGGGCTGTGTCCTGTGCATAGAGTATTTTCAAAAATTTATAAGTGGATTGAATAAGAAAAAAAACTATTAAAATAATATTATGCAAAGAATATAAATTAGACAATGCAGGTGCCCTGGTTTGTATAACTGTCTTATAATGGTCCATGTATTAATACTTGGTCTCCAGGGTGTTGTGTGTGGTGAAATATTTACAGGTAAGGCATAGTGAGTATTGTTTAGTTCATTGTAGAACACGTACTTGAAGGGAATTTTGGACCCCTGGTGCTTTTTTAGGTTGGTGTGTCCATGTGCTCCTGCATTCATATGCTCCCTCACCTGAGGCATGAAGCTATAATATCAATCACTTATCATCAATAATCTCTAGAACTTTGATTCAAAATAAACTCTTCTGTTTATTCATTGATTATCACAGGTACCTTTTGCAGTTAGAAAAACCTGGCTATTAAATTGAGTGAGCCTGAAAGGCCAAAGTTATAAGCACATGTCTTATATGTATTGGCAACTCATTCATCAAAAGATGTTCAGGAAAATCATTGATTTGCAGTTTTGCTACACTTGATAATTTCTTCCAAATCTTTCAAATACACTGATGCCTAGGTCCCTCTCCAGGCATATGGATTACATTGTTTAATGGAATTTGTATTGTGGAACTTGAAGATCACTTCAGATGACTGTACATTTTCAACCAGAACTGGAAACCATTGGTTCACAGCTGAAAATGCATTGACTCTGTATAATTTTTATTTCTTCTGTGTGGGTTTGCCCATTTAAGCCTTTTAAGTGGAAGTTAATAGAAAGCAGATTTGCCATGTTGAAGAAAAACAAAAGGATGAATTTCCTACATACTCAAATATTTAGACAAATTGCTGGAGAAAATGTCTTCTCAGTAGATATCTTTGTCTCTTGTTTCATATTAAGAATTCTTTTATGGAAAAAAGATCTAGATTTAGTCTAGGTTAAAAATCATAAGTAGTCAGCACTTAGGGAGGCTGAGACAGGAGAATCGTAAATTCAAAGCCAGCCTCAGCAATGGTGAGGTGCTAAGCATCCCAGTGAGGCCCTGTCTCTACATAAAACACAAAATAGGGCTGGGGTGTGGCTCAGTGGTCGAGTGCCCCTGAGTTCAATCTCCAGTACCAAAAAAAATAAAAAACAAACTTAAGTAGTGCCAGAGATCGGCCCAGGTCAGGCCCAGAGCCATCCCCCTGATGTGCCAACCCTTGCTAAATCCCATGCACAGGATTTCCCCCAAGCAGTGCAGAGGACCATGCTGTGACTCCCTATGTGCCAAGCATCACTCACCCAGGCTTCCTTCACCTTGGTACACTGTAGCCATCACCATAGTCCTCCCCATGTAGTAGCCTCCATCTTGGCACAACAGCCATGTCCTGGAGGCAGAGGCCCACTGTAGCACTACATCTCTTAACAGGTAGCCCAAAGCCATTGTAAAGCCTTCCGTTTCAGCCCCATCTCAGAAAGCAGTTTTATCCATCTTGGGACACCCCCACTGCAATCTTGAGTCATCTCTGCTACTGCTGCCACCATCTTTAGTTGCAGTAGCATCCATCTTGGGGCACTGGCTGGAGACTGGAAGCCCAACACTAAGATGAGGTACAGGTAATCTGCAGGGACACTACAAGTTATAAGATAGAAACTGCAATGTCTCAGATTCACACTGCAAGAAAGACACATAGACAACATAAAAAAAATAAAGAAAGAAGCCAAGTGCAGTGGTGCATGCCTGTAATCCCAGCACTTTGGGATGCTAAGATAGAGAATTGTGAATTCAAAGCCAGCCACAGCAATGGCAAGGCACTAAGCAACTCAGTGAGACCCTGTCTCTAAATAAAATAGAAAATGGTGCTGGGGATATGGCTCAGTGGTCAAGTACCCCTTAGTTCAATCCCTGGTACCAAAAATAAAAAAAATAAAACTAAGGAAAGAAAATGTCCTCAAAAAAGATATTATAATAATAGAATCCAGGCCTTGGGGTATGGCTGACTGGTGGAGTGTTGCCTAGTATGTGTGAGGCACTGGGTACAATCCTCAGTACTGCATATAAATAAATAAAAGTCCATCAACAACTAATAAAAAATTAAAAATATAATAGAATTCATTTACAGTACAGTTGATAAAATGTCACAGAAGAAATTCAGAATGTACATAATTGAAATAATATTGAATTAAGAAATGACATAAGAGAGCAAATACATTCAGAAATTGATCAAACCAACAGAGATAAGGGAGCAAATATAGATAGCAAAAATTTTATAAAGAAATAGCAGTTTTGAAATAAAAACAATCAGAAATCCTTGAAATGAAGAAAAAAATAAACCAAATAAAAAACCCAATAGAAAACATTACCAACAGACGAGATCATTTGGAAGACAGAACCTCAGATATTAAAAAACTATATATATATATAGTGTGTATGTGTGTGTGTGTGTGTGTGTGTATATACACAATCTTGAAAAATAAAGTTGACCACACAGTGAAGGTGGTAGGAAACCATGAACTGAACATCCAGAAGTTATGGAATAGCATCAAAAGACCAAATCTAAGATTTATCATGATAGAGGAAGGCACAGAGATTCAAAGAAATGTACAACTTCTTCAAGAAAATATCAGAAAATTTTCTAAACATGAAGAATGAATTGGAAAATCAAATACAAAAGGCTTACAGGACACCAAATGTACAAAATTACAACAGATCCACACTGGGGCACATTAAAATGAAAATGCCTAATATACACAATAAGGATAGAATTTTAAAGGCTGCAAAAGGAATCAGATTACAAATAGAGGGACACCAATTCAGATATCAGCAGATTTCTCAACCCAGAGCCTCAAAGCCAGGAGATCCTTGTGCAACATATACCAAGCTCTGAAAGAAAATGGATGCCACACAAGAATCTTATATCCATCAAACTTAAGCTTCAGATTTGATGATGAAATAAAAACATTTCATGATAAACATAAGTTAAAAGATTTACAGCAAGAAATCCTGCACTACAGAGCATTCTCAGCAAAATATTCCAAGAGTTGAAAATAACAACAACAATAAAAATAAGCAAAGAGAAGAACTACACTAAAGAAAAGTCCAATAAAAGGAGAAACTACTAAAGTTAAAAAAATAAACCAAAATGACCAAGAATACAAATCACATTTCCATAATAACCCTGAATGTCAATGGCCTAAACTCATCAATCAAAACACATAGACTTACAGATTGGATTTAAAAAAGACCCCAAAATATGCTGCCTTCAATAACTCACCTCACAGGAAAAGATACTGACAGACTTAATGGGAAAGGGTAGAAAAAACATATTCACTCACATGTACCATGTAAACAATCAAGGGTTTCTATCCTCTTATAAGATAACGCGGATTTCAAACAAAAGTTAGTGAAAAGGGATAAAGAAGGAAGGACATTTTATACTGCTTAAGAGAATCATACATCAACAAGACATAATGATCAAAAATTTCTATGCCCCAAACAATGGGGCATTAGGTATATCAAACAAATCCTTTTTAACTACAAGAATCAAATAGACCACAAAACAATAATATGGGATGATGTAAAGAGACCTCTCTCACCACTGGATAGAGCTTCTGAACAAAAAGTAAACAAAGAAACTATAGAACTCAATAAAAAAATCAATAATTTAGACAACAGACATGTATAGAATACTCCTTCAATGAACAAATACACATTTTTATCATGAGCACATAGATCCTTCTCCAAATAGACTGTATTTTATGCCACAAAGCAAGTCTTAGCAAATACAAAAAAAATAGTGATACTTCACTGCATTCTATCTGACCATAATAAAATAAAATTAGAAATCAATGACAAAATAAAAAATAGACTCCAACATTTAGAGACTAAATAATATCCTATTAAATGATACATGGATAACAGAAGACCCCAAGGAGGGAATAAAAAGAAAATTCTTAGAGGTAAATGAGAACTCAAATATAACATATAAAAATCTCTGGGGCATTATAAAGGCAATACTAAGAGCAAAGTTTATTGCATTAAGCTCATTTATTTAAAGAATTGAAAGCCAACAAATAAACAACCTGATATTACATCTCAAAGCCCTAGAAAAATAAGAACAAATCAAAACCAAAAGAAAAATAAGAACAAATCAAAACCAAAAGACAAGAAATAATTATAATAAGAAGATAAATCAATGAAATTGAAAAAAAAAAGTTGACAAACCCTTAGCCACTCAAACAAAAGAGAGAAAACTCAAATTTAATAAAATTTATGATGAAAAAGAAAATATCACAACAGACACTATTGAAATACAGAAGACACTTAGAAGCTATTTTGAAAATTTATACTCCAGTAAAATAGAAAACCTCAAAGACACTGAAAAATTTCTATAGGCATATAATCAAATCAATCTGCGTGAAGTGGACACAAACAATTTAAACAGATCAATTTCAAGCAAAGAAAAGGGGGGGGGGAGAAGAAGAAGACTTCATCAAAAGTTTCCCCACTAAGAAAAGCCTGGGACCCGACAGATTTACAGCTGAGTTCCAGAAGACACATAAATAACAAACAACTCATACCAATACTCCTCAAATTATTTTATAAAATAGGAAAGGAAGGGATGCTTCCTAACTCACTTGGTGAAGCAAGTATCATCCTGATACCATACCTAAGCAGAGACACATGAATAAAAGAACATAGCTGCAACAAATCTCAATAAAATTCTGACAAATTGCATACAAAAATAAATTTTAAAAATAGTGCACCATGATTCACTGGGGTTCATTCCTGGGATACAATTTGGTTCAACATATGGAAATCAATAAACATACTTAATGATAAGAATGATATGATTATATCAATTGATGCAGAGAAAAACTAGGAATAGTAGGAACATACATCAACATTGTAACAGCTATCTATACTAAGCCCAAGGCAAATATCATTCTGAATGGAGAAAAACTGGAAGCATTTCCTCTAAATATTAGAATAAGACAGGATGCCCTCTTTCACCACTTCTATTCAATATAGTTCTTGAACCTCTAGCCAGAGCAATTAGACAGAAGAACAAAATTAAAGGGTTAGGAATAGGAAAAGAAGAACTCAAACTATAATTATTTGCTGATGACATGATTCTTTATTTAGAGGGTACAAAACATTCCACCATAAAACTCCCAGAATTAATGCATGAATTCAGGAAAGTAGCTTTAAAAACATATTAGTAGACTCAACTTACAAAGTTTAAACAATTTAGAGTACTTGAATTTATATTTTTCAGATGATGTCTTAGCAGTTTATAGATATTCTATAATACATTTTTGAATCCTATTTACATCAAACCTAATTCACTTGCTTTTAACAGTAAATTTTAAGCTGGGCACATTAGTGCATGCCTGCAATCCTAGAACCTTGGGAGGCTGAGACAGGAGAATCAAAAGTTCAAAGCCAGCCTCAGCAATGGTGAGATGCTAAACAACTCAGTGAGACTCTGTCTCTAAATAAAATATAAAATCGGACTGGGGATGTGGCTCAGTGGTTAAGTACCCCTGAGTTTAATCCCTAGTACCAAAACCAGTAAGTTTTATGTTACCCTCAAAAACCATAATACGCTTTCCCTTTTGAATATAGCCCTCTTTGCTCAGTTCTATCTTTAACAGGACATGTTCTTTTCTCTTTTCTTCACTCCCACTCTCTAACAAGTGAAAGGGTTACCTTTTGCTTCACCAAGTTTATTATCCTTGAACAGGAAAAAGATACCTACCAGAGGATCTAAAAAGTGAATTTCAACGTAACTTCAAGGTGCACCTGGGACTCCCTGTCAGGGCACATCTGGAATGTAGTTTTGAATAGCTTCTTTTAAAGCCCTCAGTTTTTCTTGATGGAAGAATCACAGCCTCAGGGAGAGAAGTCCCCTGTGTTTCTTCTGTGCTAATAAAACAATAAAACTTCTTTTTTTTCCCTCAAACCATGACTTCATTATTAAATTGGCATTGGGGACGAGGATCAAGCTTTCAGTTACACATTTGGTGACTCCAGTTGGGACTCCAGAACAGTCCCCACTCCACCTTTCTTTGGCTGGCCTCATACTCCAAGCAACCCCATTTCCATGCTGAGGATGTAAAGTAAATTTTTTGAGAGCCAACTGCTTGTAAGTTAGGAGATGGGTGAGTGTACCTTGGGTTAAACAAGAGACGGTTCTCCTGTGAAAAAAAAAAGGGACTGAGGATATTCTGGCAACTTCCAGCAGATTCCAAAGCTCCTTTGCTTTGGGGAACACCTGCCTTCCTTCCCTCAACTGTACAAATTATTCCATTTATGTATACATTAAGAAAAAGGAAACTGAATGCAGTTTATTTTTTTTAATGTTATTGTATTTTTTATATCTTTATTTTACTTATATTTATGTGGTACTGAGGATCGAACCTAGTGCCTCACGCATGCTAGGCAAGCGCTCTACCACTGAGCTACAGCCCCAGCCCTGAATGCAGTTTGTGACACCTTGATCATTTTGTAAGCTACCGTGGTGTGTAAACTGAGACCCATGATTATACACATTTTGTTCCTCTTTGTGGGAACTTCTACTCCCACTTTATGGGGACATTTTTGGAGTCAGTGGTATAGAAGTCATGATAAAGTGGGAGTTGGAAAATTGCCCCCAATTTTCCCTATCTGAAGTTTTCCATCTGTCAGCCATGGTTTGGAGATTGTCTCTCTGTTTGTTTTTTAAGTAGCAGACAGACACAATACATTTTATTTATTTATCTATTTATTTTTATATGGTGCTGAGAATTAAATCAAGTGCCTCACACATGCTAGGAAAGTGCTCTACTATTGACCCACAAACCTAGCCCCTCTATTTATTTATTTCTGTCCCTTTAAGACATTGGCAATAGTGTGTTGATCCTATAGATTTTTTTCTAGGGAAAGATCTTAGCTGAATGGGCCCCTATTTTATAAACCTAAGAAAGTGATGATGTTTTACTGTAACAATATGGTCCTTGAATGGCATTCTGAATTATTGTACAATCTTGCATTTGGAAATTAGGCTGTCAGAGATAAGTGAAAAATTCTGTATGTGCAGGCATGGATGCAACTACATAAGAAGTCTAAGCAGTCAAAAACTAAGTTGGAGGCAAAAAAGATGATACTTCTAGTGAGTAAGTAGAACAGGACACCAAAAAAGGATTTACAAAGTTTTGTTTTGCAACCTCTTTGATGTAAGTATTGCTTTCAGTCTGGCACTGGGCAGCTGCAAATTATCTTGCTATGGGTTAGAGACACCAGTTTTGGAATAAAGAAAAAAAATCCCCAAAACCATGCCTATATGATAGATGTGCAAAGAGAGACTAGCCTCTTCCCTGTTTTCCAGCCACACTTTGCCCATGGGAATAAAATCAGAGTTTGAGAACAAGGCTCACTTTACAGATTCTAAAGAAAAAATCTTTGTTGGCTGTAGTCCTCACTGATATTGTTTCATGGTTTTTGTCTCATGAATTCAAAGTGTAAATTCCATGAATGGTGGCAAAGGACAAATCAATAAAAGAAATAAGATTTGTTTTAAATGAAAGAATATAAAGGGGAAACTGGAAGAAAGATTTTCCACTTCATTATACTAGTCTGAGGAATTAAGGCTTCTGGATAGACATTTATCAGACTCCATACAGAACCCACATTAAAACCATTGGGGCTAATTGTTGGAATCTATGCTGTGTAGATGTTCAGAAGGTACCAAGGCTGTTTGGTTGGTCCATGACTTTCTGGTTGGCTGTACAATTTTAATCCTGGAGTCTGAATTTTTTTTATCCTCCACTTGAGTTCACCCAAATTTCCATTTTTCTGCCTCTCTGAGGAAACACAGTGCACTAAAATGCTTGACCTCACAGGGTTGCATTTACATTTGAAAAAAAACCACAACTTTATCTTGGGCCTATTACCCTCATTGTCTGATGATTAACTAGACTTTCTTAAATGGTGAGGGAAGATAAATGCTGCCAGTCTCAAGGAAGAGGGCAATGGATTCTGGTACTTTTAGACTATGAAAATAGTCTCCCTTTCAAAGACTGACAGCCCCATTTAGCCAGGGGACACTTCTGGGAGTAGCCCTGTTGCCCACAGAGCTAAAATGCAATGGTCTATCCAAATCCCAATGAATGCAAGTGCCCATGTCTTGGCTGTGCTTATTTCTGTGCAGATCCCTAACAACCTCTGTATGGCCAACATGATCTTTATTGGACAAAGTGCCCTAGACACTTAGGTATATAAAGATAGTCTCCAGATACAGTTGGCACTAAGGAATTCACTTAAAGTTGATGGCATTATGATAATTATAATGGAGACTTGTCAAATAATAGCCTGTGTTCCAACCCGTTGAGTGCAAACTGGAAGTAAACTAAACATATAACCAAGCATATTCAACCCATTGCATTCATCTTTTCAATATAAATTATAATTGGCTCTAAATAAGAAAACTTGGCAGCATCATTTGTCATAGATCATCCAAAATTTTACATGACAGTTTTCAAAGATACCTGTATTTGATAATTGGTTTTATTTAACAGAAAAATAAATACATTTAGAAGGAAGCAGGTTTGTATCTTAGCAGTAGGGGCCTGATGAAGCTAGATTACTTAAATCCTACTAAAGCTACAAGACAATGTGCAATCTTCTTTGATATTTACATTTGAAAAAAATGATTTCAAGTGCTGAAAATAGACTTTCCTGGCTAAAAATGTATGAAAAAATTCTCATTATACTTTTAAAGTGTCATATATATAAGTTCAAAAAAAGTTTACAGTTAATTTTTCTGAAATAAGTTATCTAAAGAATAAAAAGCCCTCCCCATAAATTAAAAGTGGGGACAATGGAACCATTGGCACATATTCTCAGGATGTAGCCTATTTTTGTAAGAAGTATAGTTGAGCTCTTCTCTACAAAAACGTGCATGATAGGACAGTGAGTGAATTATGCTCAGAACTTGTTTTGAGAGTACTCAGTCCTTGGTGACCTAAAAAAGATGAGGATTCATAAGACATTACATGGTGTAATAGCCTGCAGGTAGAACAAAATTTTCCTTTCCTGAGAGAGGTAGAGTCCCCCGGCCCAGACCTTTGTCTGACCCGTGTCAGTGAGACTCACAGAAATCCATCTGCTCTCACCTCTACTAAAACCAGCCCCTAGGAACAATTCTGATATATAGAACTTACAACAATCAACTACGTTTTACTGGATGTATGTCAGAAAATATTACCTTGAATTATGATGCCATAGACAGGTGTCACTGACACAGGAAGGAACATAAACAGAGTAAATAAACTATGTTATATCTACATTAACAACTCAGATTACAGTGTTTTTCAACTTCATGTATTTATTTTCTATGACTTGTGGTACAAAATATATCTTTATGTACCTAAATTATTTCATTTAAATTGTCACTCTTTATGTACTTAAATTATTTCACTTCTCGGGAGGACAGAGAGACCGGGTGGTTGGTTGCATTGAGCTACCTGGAGTCTTATCTCAAGGCTTGGATGCCACTTTTCAAATTCCAAACCCTCTTTTCCTTGCTATACAAAGCAGAGCAGCAGCAGCTGACAGCAACGCAGACTCTGGGGACCGATCTCGGGACCTCTGAACCAGTCACTGCTTTTCAATACAACGCCTAGGCGATACCCATACACAAGAAGGTCTACAAAGCTCTGCTCCACCCCGCGTTTGTCACTCTTCCAATCAAGCAGAGCACAGACTCTAGAGACAAACCTCCTGGTTCAAATCTTTGCTCTTTTACTTATTAGGTGGGTGACCCTTACTAGCTGGGTGATCCCAGTCAAATTCCCTAATAGCTCTCTCAATCCTTCTGCAAAACCATCAGAATACCAACCTTAAAGGGTTCTTGACAGGATTAAACAAACAGATGTGTGCAAAGTGCTTAGCATGATGCTCAACATAAATTATATATGTTTTAACAATTATTATTTTAATATATTATTTATGAGGATTTGAAGAGAAAAAAAAATTATTTCACTTCTTGATTTCACTAAAAAATCTTTACATGGCAGCACTTGAGATGATGATTGAATTTTAGAAAGTGGTAAGTCAAGCATTTACTATTCATCATAAAAATAAAATTTAATAATTATATTTAATATTTAATTAATATTAAATTTAAAATTTAATATTTTTCCTTACTGGTAGCATTCTAATATCTAAAGTATATTTATGAATTTTAGCCACACAATTACTACGGTACCCCAGTTATGGAATAAATATGAAATGCCTCAAATAAAAAATTGAAACACTTGGAGGAAAAATCTCAGAGTTAGAATAAAAATTAATTAACACTGTGGAACTTAATTCAAACTAATTCACTGCTCAATGAGCAGCACTAACTTTTTCTACCTATGAGTGACCAATGCCACTCTATGCAAATTTCAGGAGAATTGAATCTATCTTTATCTTTTCTGATTGTCTCAAGAGACATTTTATTTTACTTTTATGTTAAAGGGCGTATGTTGCACATAAATAACTTTAAAAAATTAAAACCTTGCATATGGGAAAACAAGATTAAACACTACAAAATCCTTGTATTGCTTATATTTTATGCATATTTGTGTACACATATTATATTTTGTGTCTACATGGTACCAAATTGGATTATAAATGAGAATTTTTAAAATCAAAAAGGCAGATCCACATGCTTTCTAGTTTATGTGACTTAAAACTTTAATGTAGTTAGAATGTTTTTCTAAGAAATACTCAATAGAAGCTTTCCCTGAGAAAGCCCCACCATTGGTCTTAGTAGATATTGTTTAAACTTTCTATTGAAAGAACTAGAAAGAAACATTTCTGGATAAATGAATAAGAATAACTAAAAGAGATCATATGAATTAAAGATTTTTTTTTAAATAGAAAGAGTTAATAATTTAGACAAGAAAAACATCATCACAAGCATGACTTTTCTAGTTATGGATAGACATAATACATTTATTTGATTCACTTATATTAATGTGGTACTGAAAGTCAACCCCAGTGTGTCACATATGCTAGGCAAGTACTTTACCACTGAGCCACAACCCCGGGGCCCAATTCATGAGATAATTCATAGCCAATTTCAACAGACAGAATGGACCAGGAACTTGAAAAGAGACAAACTGACACTACCTAGTGTAAGAAGTACAAAGTAAGGGGAAAAAAAAAACTGAGCCGAGTGCAGTGACCAAAGCCTGTAATCCCAGCACTTAGGGAGGCTGAGACAGGAGAATCGCGAGTTCAAAGCCAGCCTCAGCAATGGCGAGGCGCTAAGCAACTCAGTGAGACCCTGCCTCTACATAAAACAGAAGAAAGGGCTGGGGATGTGGTTCAGTGGCCAAGTGCCCCTGAGTTCAAACTCCAGCACCAATCAATCAATCGATCAATAAATAAATAAATGAATGAATGAATAAATAAACAAATTGAACACAATGGTAGACACTTTTGTGATGTCTGTTGAACAAACCTATTCAAATATTTAATGATACAATGGCAAAATCTCGATTTCATCTACACATTAATGAAAACTTATCAAAATCCCAAAAATCCATTTGGTTTATTTGCATAACTTTTTTAAAATAATATTTTTCTAGTTGATGGACCTTTATTTTATTTATTATAAGCAGTACTGAGAACCAAACCCAGTGCCTTACACATGCTAGTAAAGCACTCTACCACTGTAGTCACAATCCCAGCACAGATTTCATAGCTTTATTGAGGTAAAATTTAAGTACAATAAAACACACATATCTAAAGTATGCAATTTGACCAGTTTTGACATGAATGTAAGCAAAACAATCAATATAAAAAGCATTTCCAGTATTTTAAAAAACTGTAATCATGCAGACTGTTTTCTTCATATTTACATTAGAAATCAATTACCTTAAGATATATATAACCCCACCCCCACATGCAAACTCTTTCAAAATTAAATGGCATGCTTAAACATATCTCACAGGTGAAGAAATGATAACTAAAAAAGTACTTTGAACTAAATGATAACAAAACTTTTAAACATGAGGATATCTGGAAAAAACTATACTCATATGAGCATTTATAAATTAAAGTATTTGTATCATAAAGAAGGTAAATTAACAATCAAAATTATTTTCAAACTGTAGTAGGAAGGAAAAATAAGAGGAGTAGAAATATATGAATTAGAGAAGCCAAACTACAGTTAAATTTGATAAAAGTGAACTAGTCTAATCAAGTAAAGAGATAGAAGACAAAAAATAATATTAATGAAAAGGGAGCTATCAAAATAACCCTACAGAAGCAAAAAACATATTAAGGTAATATTACAATTGTATGCCAACATATGTGATGTATTTCCAAACATGGTCTGTATTAGAGAAGGATTTCTTTGCTCCTTAGAAGAAAGTGTATTCAGTCATTGATGGATGAAATATACTATGAATGCCTGTGAACTCTAAATTACCCATTGTATGTTTTAGTTCTTTAGATTCATTATTTAGTTTTGTTTGGAGGATCTCTCCATTGGTGATAGAGGCAGGATAAAGTCACCCAGAATTATTGTGTTGAGGTCTATTTGTTTTTTGAAATAGAGAAGGGTTTGCTAGATATATGTAGATTCTCCATTGTTTTGGGCATAAATATTTACAATTCTTATGTCTTATTGATGTATGCTTTTATTAAGCAGTATTAAATAGCTTTATTTTTGTCTTCTGATTAACTTTTGCTTTATCTGATATGATAGAAACCCCTGCTTTGTTACAAGATTCATGTGAATGTTTTGAAAAATGATTTTTATTCCCTGTCCTTCTATTTATTTGTTTACTTTTAATTAGTTAAATCTTTAATTGACTATCATCTAGTGTATTTCCTCCTTTTGCTGGTTTTCACTTTTATTTTTTATTTCTTCTTCATGAAATATTTTATTGAGGTTTTACACAACAGGCTTTCTAGTTCTGAATTCTATTACCTTTGTATACTGTGAACAGTTTTTATTCACTTGTCAATTCTGAAACATAATTTTGCTAGGTATATTATTTCTGAGTGTCATCCGTTTTCTTCCAGAGTTTGGTACATATTATTCGAAGACTTCTAGGTCTGACAGTCTGGACCAAACAGTCATTTATATTAAAGTTACAGTAAATTATTAAGATGAATGTTTAGGTTACTGCTCATCCAACACAATATTTTTGAAGAAAAATGAACTGGAAGATCTGTACTTCCCAAATTCCTATCTTAGTGTATATTTCAGTGATTAATAAAAGTGGTTCTGTATGCTCCATGCAAAATTAGATCTAACTGCATCAACTATCTCAATAGATAACCAGAATTTCCCAAACTATACCATAAAAATAAGAAACATTTCAAAACATTATGTGCAAAAATTTTTAGATATAACATTCTCCCCCAAACAGCAAATGCAATCACAACAAACAAAAGCAAATAAAACAATTGAGGAAAGACAACTTAAAACATAGGAGAAATGTTTTCCAGGTTTTATGATTCGAGATTCATATCCCAAGTATGTAAAGAACAAAAACCAAAAATCCAAAAAATACAATTATGTGTAAGGATCCCTCAAATACTAAAAAATAGATAAACATGGTGTCAAGTAACTGTAATCACAGATACTTGCAAAGTTGAAGAAGGAGGATTGCAAGATTGAGGCCATTCTGGGTAATGTAGCCAGATTTTGTTAGAAAGAAAAGGGGGCATACTGGTGGAATGCTAGTTATGGTAGTGCTTGTATGTAACAACATCCTGAGAGAATAAGGCTGAAAAATCAAAAATTGGATACCAGTCTAAGAAACTTAATGAGACTGTCTCATTTTTTAAAGGGTGGTTGCAGATGTAGTTCAATGGTGGAATATACACCTTCATAAACAGCATTAAATAAATCAGAATTTAAAACCAGAAAAAACTTTTATATTTATGTTTATTATTTAAGGACCATGCCAAGAGAAATAAATATATATTTGTAACACATAGATATTTATACATATTTGGGCTTCTACCACAGGGGGAAAAAGATCTTAAATTCCAACAACAGGTCATAAAACAATGTATTATAAATGTCAAATGAGAAGGTCATATGTTAGGTGTTCCGAAAGTAAGAAAAAAGTATAAAACACAAAACTTGAATGACAAGATTTCAAATTAGAAATCATATATTTTGGGCTGGGATATAGCTCACATTCTTGAGTGCTTACCTCAAATGCACAAGACCCTGGATTCAATACCCAGCATCATAAAAATCATTAAAAAATTAACCAGGTATTTTGGAGAAATTAGTTCAGTGTACCTCAAAGAGAATTTGCAATATATTTGACGACTATGGTATAGTAGTAATTCATAAAAAAATCTTGAAATTCTTTCAGTTAAATAACTTCCATTTTTTTCTAAAAAGAGAAATAAGCAAACATATCTATTCACATTAACACACACCACACACACACATACACACAGAGCACAATTACTACTCCCATGGTACTTATTCCTAAAATCTACCATTAATTGGAACATTTGCATCTTGAAATTAACTTCAATAAAAATCAATGAAAGTGTATCAATAAAAAACTATAAATTATAGAGTAAAATTTTGAAATGGTAATTGAGAATTTAGGAATCTGGCTTTATTATTGTTCCTACAAGTTTCCTAAACAAGACTTCATTTCCCACTAGGTACAAAAAGGAGAAATGATTAAAATGTAACTTATAGGAATAATAGTTTTTAAGTAATTTAAAGTTTAATTACACTGCCTAAAAAGATTAAGAGCAATGTTCCACTGTTTATCAAAACTATTTATTATCTATTACATACAACTTCAAAAACATGCAATTTAATACATGACACTGTTAACACATTGAAAAATGTTCACTGTTACATAGTAACAAAACTTATCCACTACATAATACAATTGCTGAGGAGGAGACTCAGTGGTAGATCATTTACCAAGCATTCAAGAGTATGGGATTCAACCTCTATCACCAGAAAAAGAAAAAAAATGCAGATTAATAATTTTAAATTAGTCCTATATTTTTGATATAATTACATAGAGTAAAATTACATTTTATTCAGTTTTCAAGCCTTTAGTGTATATATTAATTTGATTTATTATAAACAAATATCTTCTCAGCACTAAGCTATCTGCTCTATACTGATATCTGAGCTTTCATTAAAAGCTTTGTCAGATTCTTTACATTTATAAGGTTTAATCTCTACTATAATATCTTTGATGTTTTTAAACTGTTCAGCTTTAAAACTTGCCTAGTTTTTTTTTTTTTGCAATTTTAACCTTACTTTCCAGTATGAAATTTCTGGTGATAAAGAAGTTGTGATTTCACAATAAGTGGGTTTTTTAATTCTTAATATTTGTAAGAATTCTGCCAAGCATAAATTTTCACATTACTTGATATCACTTGAATTATACCTAAAAACGTTACCACACTATTTACTTTGGTAGGGCTTATTTCTTGCATGAATTCCCTGGTGTTGAGTAAGGTTTGATTTTTGAGTAAAAGCCTTGCCACATTCTTTACATTTGAATGGCTTCTCTCCTGTATGAATTCTCTAGTGTTGAGTAAGGTGTGATGTTTGATTAAAAGCTTTGCTACAATCTTTACATTTGTATGGTTTCTCTCCAGTGTGAATTCTCTGGTGCACGCTAAGGTCATTTCTAACAGCAAAACCTTTGTTACATTCTTTACATTTCTATGGCTTTTCCCCAGTATGAATTATCTGGTGTTGAGTAAGGTGTGATCTTCGATTAAAAGATTTGCCACATTCTTTACATTTGTATGACTTTTCTCCTGTATGAATTCTCTGGTGTTGGGTAAGTTGTGATCTTTCATTAAAAGCTTTGCCACAATCTTTACATTTGTATGGTTTCTCTCCAGTGTGAATTCTCTGGTGCACAATTAGGTTGTTTCTAAAACCAAAACCTTTGTTACATTCTTTACATTTGTATGGCTTTTCTCCTGTATGAATTCTCTGGTGTGGAGTAAGGTGTGATCTTCGATTAAAAGCTTTGCCACATTCTTTACATTTGTATGGCTTTTCCCCAGTATGAATTCTCTGGTGTCGAGTAAGGTGTGATACTCGATTAAAAGCTTTGCCACATTCTTTACATTTGTATGGCTTTTCTCCTGTATGAATTCTCAGATGTCGAGTATGTTGTGATCTTCCATTAAAAGCTTTGCCACAATCTTTACATTTGTATGGCTTCTCTCCAGTGTGAATTCTCTGGTGAATAATAAAGTATGATTTTTGATTAAAAGCTTTGCCACATATTTTACATTTGTATGACTTCCCTCCAGTATAAATATTGTAGTTTTTCATAAGGCTTGAATAAAACTTAAAAACTTGATCACATTTCTTATATTTGTATTGTTTCCCTCCATGGTAAATCCTATGGTGTTTAGTGAGGAATAAAGTTTGAGGAAAATCTTTGCAACATTCTTTACTGATGTGAGGTTTATCACTACCATGATAAAGCCTTGAAGAATCTTTGAATACTTTGATATATTTGTTAAAATTGTAGAACTTCCTTTCAGTATTAATTTTCTGGTGTTGAGTAATGCTTGCAGTTTTATTAAAAGCTCTTTCACATTTTTTACATTTGTAATTCTTTTCTTGAATATGAAAACTTGGATGGATATATTTTGATGATGGATTAAGAACTTTCTCACTATAACCTTTGTAAACATTTTGTGTATGATCACACTCATGTTTCCTATGATTTGAAAAAAGATTAAATTTTTAAGAGTTTCACAGAATTTATATTGTTTTACACCAAAATAAATATACTGCTAATTACCTAGGGTAGATACTGGTCTATAGATATTGAAAGATTTATCATAAATATAAAGGTCTCTCCAAGTATCTATATTTACATTTTAGAGTACACAATAGTAGATAAGTACAATCCTTCACACATCCATTAATCCTATGCATTGACAAAAGAAACTGTCCATTGCAGCCTTTCTGTAAAGTAACAATTGGATTGATCACAGTCACAAATTTGTTCTTTATTGCTTAATCTATAGTCTGAATAAATGTTTATGTAAATGTTTACTCAATGCTCCATTTCAAAATATTCCAGTAACTAGCTAAAGGAAGAAACAGACTCCATAGAAAATTTTTCGTTTTAGAGAAAATACGTAATTTCAAAAATGTTGTGAAGATATATTGAGGCACACATATAATCTCAAATGACTGGCATATGTGAAACAGCCTCTCCCTGGCTCAGCTAATGCCACACATCCCCACAGGGGCACCTCGCCCTTGACCCACTAGCAACTATTGTGGGTTGCCATGGGCCTCTGCAAGTGCAGGGCCATGTTTATGGCCCTAATCAACTGTAGCAGCCTCAATGAAACCAAAGATTAAGCTGCATCTGAGGTGTGTTTCTGAACATTCTAGTTAAAATTCCTATCATTGTGGCTCTTGCTATAAATTCCTGTATGTAACTAGCTCACTGAAATGAGTCAGAGGACACTTTGGATATCTTTAAAGTATATCCCATTGAATGCCAAGATGACTACGGCTAAGGCCTCAAGAATTTCAGGGCAATCATATTAAGTTTGCTGGGGACATGTATAGAATCCAGAAAGTCTCTGAGTCTAACACTGGGAAAGTTTATCCTGCTATGAATAAGAACAAACGTCATCCCATCCAAAACCACAAAATACACAAAATCATATGGGATTCTACCTTGCAGTCCCATTGAGGATGCTGTTGCTATGGAAGATGAGGGAATACATGTAAAATGGAGCTGCAGAAGGCATCTGTGAACTGTGTGTGAAATAAAAACAACATGGAAGCCATTAGGCAGATAAGTCTGGTACCTGGGAACCCACAGCAGCAACAATTCTGGTTTGAGACTACCCCATATGTGTGATGTCCTACCTAGTTCTGTCTACATTCAGCACTGCACTAGAGATCGGTTGATCCACTGGAGCCACATACCCCACAGCCTCTCAAAAATGAGTGTGACTTGCCAGGATGCCCATCAAACTGTCTGCAGCAATATTTTTCTTGTTGAAATCTTATCTTTGCCTTTTATGTATTGTCCCTTAAATATAAAACTAGAGTGATTTTCTAGTCATTTTGTTTCAGCTCCTATGTGGACTAGACAATCTATCAGGTTCTCCTTCTCTTTGTATCTAATCTCTGACTCTGTGTCTTATTTCTTTACTATTTTAGGCATTCATTTTCTCAGGAGGATCATCACCTTCTGAGCAGGAAACTACCCTGGAAGGTTGCTGAATACCCATGACTTGGAATGATTGTGCTAACATGCAATTCTTAAATAGTTTAAAAGTATACCAAGATTGCTTCCAGGGGAATTAAAATTAGAATTGACTTGGCTCAAATCATCAAGAGTCAGAGAGAGTTTCAGGGATGTATGTCTACAAAACTGTGCTTCTTGAAGTTTAGACAGACTCATGGAATGTCAAAGATAGACTAGAATTCTCTTCCCTGGGGAGAAGGTTGATGATAAGCCATGCCTCTTTCATAGGTGGTCTTACCTGACCAATTTGGTTGTTTTGCTTTTCTTAAGAATTTTCCAATTAAAAGTTTGAGCCCTCCACTTCCTTCCATTGCTCAACCCCCACCCTGCTGCTCTTCTAGGGCTATTTTCTACCTCTTGATTTGAGCCCAGACTAGTCTCAGAAGTCTTCCCACCCTTCTCATGAGACCCTTATGTCTGTATTTGTGTGTGGTGTTACAGTCCTGCAAGCCAGGTGGACTGTGGGTTTTCTGGGTGCCCGTGTCAGGAGTTCCTTCTGCCTTCCCTTTGAATTTCCATCCATGCCAGATAAGCTGTATGGTTATTTGATGTGTTCTAAAAGGATCCAGCTGATTTTCCTCTTTTTTTCTTAATTCCTATTGCATTTAAAGAGCAATGATTATCAAACTTCTAACTTAAAAACATTTAACTTCTGAATAATTCTTTTCAAATGAGATGTCCTAGTGAGGCTCACTGCTACTCTTGCATTTCTCCTTAATCTGAGTACTCTCCATATCTCTAAGTGGAAATACTACAGATAAGTTTAAGAAATGGGAAAATTCACCTATGTATGCAATTATATCCATATCACCCTGTAAAACTAACAGATTACAGTACTGTACTTTTATAGTAATAATTTTAAGACTTTCATATAATGTACACTCATGTACACATTATTAAAAGTTTCAAAACATAACATTAATCATTGCACACTTTTTTATACAAATGTGTATTATTAATCATATTTTTACAGCTGGGAGAATTTGTTGGATTTTTTTTTTGGAAAGTATTTTAAAATACATTTTTATAATGGCCCAGAAACATTCCATATATATGTAGTTGGTTACATGTTGTTGCATTTGAAAATCTTGTGTATTTTAACTGGTTTTACATGAAATACTGAATAGTGAAAATAGCATAATTACAATAATATGACCAAAATTATTAACCAAACAAAAAGTGACTGATATCAGTGGAATACTCAGTCTTCTGAGATGTTATGTTATAACATTATCTTATGACAGTGTAATTTCTATTAAAAATAATTTTCATGCATTTGTTATGTTCAAGGAGACAAATTTTCTGAACTTCCCTAATACTCACATTTTCCCATTCCTTGTTTAAAACTAAATATTCACTGTCATAGATTCCATACCTTCTCTTTATCATGTTTGGCCAAAAAATATTTTATTTCTTGCTGTCCTGAATATTCTTTGTTTTGATGAGAAGACATACCTGAAAGAAATTAAAATAACTAATTATTCCACTTACTACACTGTGGTGAATATACTCCATGAATATACAAAATTTTATCAAGGTGGGAAGAATTTCCAGAGAGCAATATAATCCAAGCTTATTATTACTCAATAAATATATAAAATTTAGAACAATATGCTGACAAAAGTTGTGAAAACTTCCAAAATCATCTTGAGATTTCAGAGCACCATAGATAAGGAGAACACTGAATCTGACTGTTACCACAGCAATGTCAAATGACAGCCTATCAGTTCAACTTTCTCAGATTGCAAACATGACTCAAATGTTGAAGGAAATGACTTTACCCTTCTCTCCTTCTTTCTTATTTGTGGGGAGTGTTACATAGGATTGAACATAGGGTTATTTTTCCACTGATCTACATCCACAAACCTTTCTATATGTCTATGTTTCTTATGTTTTGAGACAAAATGCCACAAAGATGCTAAAGCTCATTTCAAACTTGCAATTATACTACCTCAAGTTCCAAATTATATGGAATTATAATTTTGTACCATTGTATCTCACATTTTTGTTTATGTAGTAGGTTTAAAACATTTTCCAAAATGACTATAATGATCTATTTTAAGAGGATTTTAAAAGAAAACATCATGGGGCTGGGATTGTAGCTCAGTGGTAAAGCGCTTGCTTTGCATGCGTGAGGCACTGGGTTCAATCCTCATCATCACATAAAAATAAATAAATAAAAAATAAAGATATTGTGTTCATCTACAACTAAAAAAATATTTAAAAAAAAAGAAAGAAAACATCACAATGAAAATAAAAGCATGAATATAAAAGGGGAAAGTTGACTCAAGCAAAAACAGAATACAACAGTAGTAATTGAAAATTAGAAAATTAAGAATTATTCTCTAAGCAATACCAAATAACCATTTGAAAGATGTTTAATGAACTAATTAAGAATGGAGAAAATGGAATAAAATTTAAGAAAAAAAAAGCAACAGAACATGTAGAAAATGTATAGTGGAAATATTCTTTGGGGCTAGGGCTATGCCTCAGGGGTAGAGCACTTGCCTCGCATGTGTGAGTCACTGGGTTCGATCCTCAGCACCACATAAAAATAAATCAATAAAATAAAGATATTGTATCCATCTACAACTAAAAAAAAATTTTTTTAAATGTTCTTTAAGAAAAAATGTCTGGGGCTGAGAATACAGCTCAGTTTGTAGAGTGCTTGCCTTGCATAGACAAGGGCCCCAGGGTTCAATCCCCAGTACGAAAGAAAGGAAGGAAGGAAGGAAGGAAGGAAGGAAGGAAGGAAGGAAGGAAGGAAGGAAGGAAGGAAGAGAGAGAGGAAAATGAAGAGAATGAAAGAGAAGAAAGTCAGTCTGATAAAATACAAGAGTGAGGAGGAAAAAATACCAAATGTTAGAAAATCAATTAAAAGATTCAAGCTAAAGAATTTATAATTAAGATTTTAAAATTCTTCAAGAGAAATTTTTGATAGGACTAAGAAAAAGAGAGGTTTTATTTATAAAGATACTACTATATGGTTAAGAGTGGATTTCTTAGCAGAAGCTTCCATAAAGAAATTGGAAATATATGTTGAAAGAAAAATAAAATATCAACCTAGAACACTGTATCAACCAATACTATTTTTTGAACCTTAAGAAAAATACAGGTTTTCAAAGTATGTAAGTGCTCAAAAATTTCCTCACTTGGTCTAAGAAAAACACTAATTGGAATCCTTCTAATAAAATAAGCCAGTACTGCAACACAAATCATATAAAATTTGCAGAAATAAAATATGTGATTTTGAAAATTCTATGAAGTGTCCAGTGTACATAAATAACTAAACATATTAAAATTACTTTCTGATATAAAAATAAAAACTACAATATTCAATAGTTTTATGTTAACATGAAGTTAAATGAGGAAGCCATATGTAACAAAACTGAAAGTACATAAATTAGCCCTCAATTGGATGGTTAAATCAAAATATATTTACAGATCTATGCTCATTACAACAAAATTTAATAAAGACGGATGTGGACAGCAAAATATCCTTTCACATGAGTGCATGAGTGCAATTTGGAATGAACTATAAAATGTTTTCGCACATTACAAATATAAGGAATTATACATCTACAATGATAAACTTTTAAGATAGTATGCTAAGTGAAATAAATTATTCACAAGAAGACAAATGCCATGTCATTCTACTTATGTGATATCTATTGTAACCAAGCATACAGGCCAAAAGAAGTGGTGTCTGGGATGGAAAAACAAAGGAGCAGTTGTTTGGGGGAGAACTAAATTTTACTTTTATATGATACAAACTTTCTAGAAATATGTTACAATTTAAATCAACACTATTGAATAATATGTTTAAAATGCATGACAGTAAGTTTACATATCAATAAGTTAATGATTTTTAATCACAACTAAAATTTGAAAATTATATAAAAAGATAAACAGAATTATGATAATTTTTGTTACTTTTAAAAGACTAAAATCTTACTCCTAGACAATAGAACAGATTCACTAAACAGGGATATGATAAATATGCTAGTAATTCTAGCTCTTTGGAAGATTGAGAGAGGAATATGCAAATCCATCTTTAGCTTCTTAGCAAAAATCTGTTTAAAAATAAAAGTCAAAATGGGATGGAGAGCTAGGATTGTGGCTCAGTGGTAGAGTGCTTGCCTCGCATGCATGAGGGACTGGGTTCAATCCTCAGCACCACATAAAAATGTGGTGCTGTCCACATTAAAAAAAAGAAAGAAAAGATACCAGAGAAGATTCTAAACAATTATTTTTGCAAATGTGTTTTCCTGGCAGAAACACTAAAATACTTTGTAACCATTTTCAATCTCCAGATTGAAAGCACTACTTTGAACTATCAAAAAAGAATTTAAAAAATGTAGGTAAAAAATTTTTAAAAGTTAACACTTTATTTTCTACATAAACAAAAGCCCAATCTTCATCCTAAAAATAATAATCTAAAACTTTTTCATAAAGAACAGGAGCTGCCAAGAGATATCCTACAAAGTTAAAAAATTAAACATTGACAGTGAATTAGGAATTCTGAATGAAATTTATGCTCACCCAGAAAGACCAGGTTTCCATAGATCTCCAACATCACATCTCTGTATAAAGTCTGCTGAGCAGAATTTAGGCATTCCCATTCCTCTTCAGAGAAATCAATGGCCACATCCCTGAATGTCAATGGTTCCTGAAATAAAAATGAGTAAATGTACATAATATCATTCATATAATCATTGACACAGTTTGTAATGAGAGTTTAAAAAGCTGCATCTCACATAGTGGAGTGACCTCAATCATTAAATATGATACTTTTTGTGGTGCTGGGGATTGAACCCAGGGCCTTGTGCATGCAATGCAAGCATTCTACCAAGCTATATCCCCAACCCAAATACTTAGCTATACATAATTAAATTGATTAATAAATTTGGTATAATAAAACCCAGAGAGCAGCACACGTGAAGCAAAACACTGAAGCAAAGAAGTAACTTAAAAAAAAAAAACACCATAATACTAATGGATAAATAACAGTTGTGGTAAGTTATTGAACATTCAAAAAAAGCACAACCAAACAAAGCAATGATACTTGAGACATACATAGCACAATTATAAGTAATAACACTCATAGAACAGTGTTCAACTCTGTGTGTTGAAGGTATATGAGATCAGTGAGATACACCAAAAATTCCAACAGTCCATATATTTATTTGAATAGCACTCTCAAAAAGTGTCTATATTAATTTTTTAAAAATACCATAAAAGTTCTTTATTAATAAATGATTTTTGCTTCTTTAGGCCACAACATCATAGCTCACTTTTCAAACAAACAAAACTCTTTTTTTTAATTTTTTTTATTTTTTAAGCTTTTTTTTTTAAACCTTTATTTTTATTTATTTATGGGTTTTATATGTGGTTCTGAGGATCGAACCCAGTGCCTCACGCATGCAAGGTAAGCGCTCTACTACTGAGCCATGACCACAGCCCTCAAACAAACAAAACTCTTAACTATCAAACTATTACAAAACACTTAAATGTCTGGGTAAACTTGAATTACATGGCACAAAGATACAACCAAAGAAACAATAGAAAATCAAATTAGGTGAATATACTGTTAACTGCACATATACTGTGTAAACAAGCAGGGATTTCCATCCTCATATCAGACATGTTGGACTTCAAATCAAAGTTAGAAGGGATAAATAACAATATTCCATACTCCTTAAGAAAATCATACATCAAGAAATTATAATCACAAATATATATGCCCAAAAGAATGGCAAATCCATGTACACCAAACAAAACCATCTCAATATCAAGAACAAATAGACCACAACACAACAATACCAGGTAACTTTAACACACCTCTCTCACCACTGGATAGATGTTTCAAACAAAAACTAAACAAACTATAGAACTATATAACTATAGAACTCTAAATCTAAACTATATAGATTTAGAATTAATGGACATATACAGAGTATTTCATCTTGAAGCTAGCAAATACACTTTTTTCTCAGCAGCACATGGATCCTTCTTTAAAATAGACCACGTTATGCCACAGAGCGACTCTCAGAAAAATCAGAAATAAATAGGGATACTATCCTGCATTTCATCAGAACAAAATGGAAAGAAATTATAAATCAACTATAAAATAAAAAATGAATAAAAGTTACTCCAACACTTGTAGACTAAATAGCATGTTATTGAAAGATGAATGCATAGCAGAAGAAACCAGGGAGAAAATTTAAAAAATACTTGGAGGTAAATGGGAACACTGATACAACATATCAAAATCTCTGGGGCACTATGAAGGCAGCACTAAAAGGAAAGTTTATTGCATTGAGTTCATACATTAAAATAATAAAAAGTCAACAAATAAATGATCTAACATAATATCTCATGGCACTAGGAATTAAGAACAAATCAACATCAAAAATGTACAAGACAGGAAATAATTAAAACCAGAGCTGAAATCAATGAAACCAAAACAAACAAACAAAAATTGAAAAAATTGACAAAAAAGCAAGTTGGTTCTTTGAAAATAATAAATAAAACTGATGAACACTCAGCCACAGTAACAAAGAGCAAGAGAGAGAAAATTCAAAATACCAAAATTTGTGATAAAAAAGAAATATGATGGACACTCTAAAATACAGAAGATAATGAAAAACTCCTGGAAATTTATTCTCCAATAACATACAAAATCTCAAATACACTGACAAATTTCTTCAGACATATGATCTACCCAAACTGAGTTAGGAATACAAACAGTTTCAACACATCAATTTCAAGCAATTAAATGGAAAGCACCATCAAAAGTTTACCAACCAAGAAAAGCCAGATGCATTCTGGGCCACATTCTACAAGACCTTCAGAGAAGCATTAACACCAATACTTCTCAATAAGAGCCTACAAATTGCATACAGAAACATATTACAAAGATAGTACACCACAATCAATTGAGGTTAATCCAAAGGATGCAAGGTTTATTCAACATATGAAAATCAATCAATGTAATACATCACATCAATAGACATAAAAGAATCATATGATTATATTAATAGATGCAGAAAAAGCATTTGACAAAATACAGCACCTCTTCATGTTGAAAATGCTAGGAAAACTAGGCAGAATTTGTGTACCAGGAATAGAATATATTTAGCTGTCATGTATAACTGATTAGAACAACAAAAATAAAAAAGAATAAAAAACACTAGGGAGAGTAGAAATATACCTCACCATTGTAAAAGGTATCTATATATACTAAGCCCAAGAACAACGTTATTCTAAATGGAGAAAAATAGGAAACATTCTAAGAACTGGAACAAGACAGGCATTCACTCTTCTACCACTTCTATTCAGCATAGTTCTTGAAACTCTAGCCAGAGTAGTAAGACAGAAAAAAGAAATTAATTGGGTATAAATAGGAAAATAAAAAATCCCAAACTATTACCATTTGCAGACAAAATACTTTTGGATATTTAGAAGTTCCAAATAATTCCTACAGAAAACTTTTAAAACTAATAAATGAATTCAGAAAAAAGTAAGATAAAATCAACACACATAAATCAAACACTTTCCCATATACATCAGTGATGAATCCATTGAAAGAGAAATTAGAAAAACTACCCCACTCACAATACCCACAAAAATATAAAATACTGAGAAACAATCTAACAAAAGGTGAAAATTCTCAACAAAGAAAACCACAGAACACTAAAGAAATTGAAGATCTTAGAAGATGGAAAGATCTTCCATGCTCTTGAATAGGCAGAATTAGTATTTTCAAAATGTTCATACAACCAAAAGAATTATACCTATTTCATGCAATTTATATTAAAATCCCAATGACATTCTTTATAGAAATAGAAAAGGCAATGATGAAATTTATTTGGAAAAATGAGAGAACCAGAATAGCCAAAGCTATCCATAGCAAGAAGTGTGAAGCAGGAGGCATCACAATAGAAGACCTTAAATAAACTACTGAGCAATAAATAGTAAGAAAAATGACATAATACTGGCCCCCAAATGGAAATATAGACCAATGGTACAAAATAGAAGACAAATAAAACCATAAAAATACTGTTGTCTCATACTAGACAAAGGATTGAAAAACATACATTGAAGAAAAGACAAATGGTGCTGAGAAAACTGGATATCTATGTGTAATAAAATGAAATTAAACCTTTATCTCTCACTCTGCACATAAATCAAATCAAAGTAAATAAAAGACATAGGCATGAGAACAGAAACTCTGCACATAACAGAACAAAAAGTAGGCCAAAATATTTATCATGTCAGCTTAGGACTTGATTCCTGAACAAGACTCCCAAAGCACAAGAAGAAAATTTAATAATCAATACGTGGGATGAATTTAAACTGAAAGCTTTTTTCTCTGCAAAAGAAACAATAACAGGATGAGACAGACTACAGAATGGGAAAAACATCTTTACCACATGCACCTTAGTGCACTAATCTTCAGAATATTTAAAAAATTAACACCAAAAACAAATAACCCAATCAATAAATGGGCTAAGGAACAGAACAGACATTTCATAGAAGAAATACAATTGAATAGCAAACATAAAAAATGTTTACCACTTTGTAACAGTTAGAGAAATGCAAATCAAAACTAAGAGTTCAGCCGGGCACGGTGGCTCAGGCTTGTAATCCCAGCACTTAGGGAGGCTGAGACAGGAGAATCGCGAGTTCAAAGCCAGCCTCAGCAATGGCAAGGTGCTAAGCAACTCAGTGAGACCCTGTCTCTACATAAAACACAAAATAGGGCTGGGGATGTGACCCAGGGGTCGAGTGCCCCTGAGTTCAATCCCCAATACCAAAAAAATAAAAACAAAAAAAAACAAAAACTAAGAGTTCATCTCACTGCAGTCAGAATGACAATTATCAAGAATGCAAGCAATAGCTGGGCACAGTGGCACATGCCTGTAATCCCAGCACTTTGAGGAGCTGATACAGGAGAATGATGAGTTGAAAGCCAGCCTCAGCAATAGTGAGGAGCCAAGCAACTCATTGAGATCCTATCTCTACATAAAATACAAAACAGGGTTGGATACATGGCTCAGTGGTCGAGTACCCCTGAGTTCAATCCCCAGTACCAAAAATGAAAAAAGGAATGCAAGCAATAATAAGTGTTGGCAAGAATGTGAGGAAAAAGACACATGCACACATTGCTGATGGAACTGCAAATTGGTGCAACCACTATGGAAAGTAGTATAGAGATACCTCAGAAAACTTGGAATGGATCCACTATTTGACTCACTTTTCCCACTCCTTGGTTCACAAACAAAGGACTTCAAATCAGCATACTACAGTGACACAGCCACACCAATGTTTATAGCAGCTCAATTCATGATAGCTAAACTATATAACCAACATAGATGACCCTCAACAGAGGAATGAATAAAGAAAATGTGGTACATATACATAATAGAATATTATTCAGCCTTAAAGAAGAATAAAATTATGGCATTTGTAGGCAAATGAGTGGAACTAGAAAATATCTTGCTAAGAGAAATAAGCCAATCCCAAAAGACCAAAGGCCAAATGTTTTCTTTGATAAGCAGATGCTCTTCCATCCACAGTGGGGAGGAGTACAGAAGAATGAACAAACTTTGAATTATGTAGAGGGGAGAGAGAGGATAGGGTTGTGGGGATGGGAAGGACCATAGAATGAGACAGAAGTTATTACCCTATATACGTGTATGATTACACTACTGGTGTGACTCAGCACCATATACAGCCAAAGAAATGAGCAAGTTATGCTCCATTTGTGTGCAATGTGTCAAAATGCATTCTACTGTAAAGTATAACTAATTAGAACAAAAAAAAATTAGAAACTTAAGCCAGGGGCTCTCTATCACTGAGCCACATCTCCTGTACTTTTATTTGTTTTTTAATTTTGAGACAAGGACTCAACAAGTTGCTTAGAGCCTCTCTTACTAAGTCTGGCCTCAAACTTGACATCTTTCTGTGTCATTCCCACAAATCACTAGTATTACAGGTGTGTGCCACCATGGCTGACTCTGCAATCACTTTGAGTAACAAATGTGTGAATTTGTAGAATAACCAATATTTCAACAACTAGTTGTCCAATAAATCAATTCTGATAACACTTAGTACAGATGCCAAAATTTGGAGTTTACTCCTGTCAAATTTCACTGACTTGAGTTGTAATTCACTTTTGTTACTCCTGAGTCACTAGAATTACAGGTATGCACTAGCACATGAAGGTCATGTTCTGGAATTTTGGAGATGCAGTCATATCTTGGAAAGAGTAGATAGTTTTATACAGAAGCAAAGTTTAATAGAAAAAAATGAGAAACATATGTGTAACTAAAGATTTAGGGCTTGTAAGTAAAACACATGAAATATATATAATACTTTATAAGTAAATTACTAGAAATTATAATTTATAAGTTATCACAAAAATTAACTTTATAATAATTTAAATATTGTAAAATAATTATAAAATTACATAATACAGTTATGATTATAATTTGTAAGTAAATTGTTATAATTTTTAACCCAATATATTCAAAATGTTATTATTCTTATATGACCAAATAAAGTTAACTACACTTATTTCTCATTAAACATTCAAATATCACTGTTTTCCACTTCTAATACCTCTCAATGTAGATCACTCACATTCCAAGAACTTATTAGCCACATGTGGCAAATGGCTCCCACATTGTAAGTGTGCATCTCAGTGCTCTGGTTCCCCTGACCTCAGGAAATTGAATGACTTAAGCCCTCCTTTTCTATCACAGATGAGGAAACATGTCTTCCTGCCTAATATCTGTCCTTTAGACCAAATGAGAAAGAAATCATTTCTATTCGACACAAGAGGGTGCCATCAATGAGAGTCCCCAAGGCAGGCAGGCCATGCTTCCCAAATTCTACCTGGAAAGGTCAGAAGTCCATTCAGATATTAGACAAGTGAACAAAGGATGATGAAAACCCAGGGGAAGGATCCTCATGTCTTCACATCTGCTGATATGTTAACATTAGAATTCACTTGTGAAGTAAAATATTAAAACTTCTTATTTTGCCATTAGGCCTTGACCCTAGTGATATGACTGTGGTTACCTGGTTCATTTTTGGTGTAAAGTATGGTGTGAGTTTAAGAACCAATAACATACATTCATGTAAATGCATTTCTGCATAATTCAAAATCATTTGAAAGGACTTCCGATATCAAATGAAGGAAAAATAAAATCAGTACATCTTGCATGCCTCATTCTATTCATTCAATTTGAAATCAGCATGTCTTGAATTCTGGTGTCCTGATTGCACTAGATGTATTTGTTAATGAGCTATCAAATAGTACAAACTGCACCAAACTGACTAATTCATGATTGAACTGATCTGCTTATGAGTAAGCCCAATTTAGATGGGTTTGGCTGAGCTATTCTTCTGATTTCAGGTAGGATCCTTTAGGCATGTGCTCTGCTACTTGACATGGTAGCTTTGCTTCTGGAAGAGAGATAGCTGTCCACTGGGGCATATGCATTCTCATCCACGTGGCATCTTCTCATTCACAAGCCTAATATGAGCTGCTTCTCCTTGAGATGGTGAGGTTTACAAAGAAAAATCAGGAAGAATGCAAGACATTTTAGGCCAAGGCATAATATTAGTATATTTTCATACTCAATGTATTCTCCTGGCTGTAATATATAAGCCATTTTTTATTTATGCCTTGGCAAAAAGATTCTGCTTTTTGATAAGAAGAGGTATCAAGGAACATTACCAATGGTGTGGATACAGAAAAGAAGAATAAACTGGAGATATTTTTGCAATTAAAATCCTTTTTCCAGGGGCTGGGATTGTAGCTCAGCGGTAGAGCGCTTGCCTCGCATGCATGAGGCCCTGGGTTCGATCCTCAGCACCATATACAAAGCAATAAAATAAAGACATTTAAAAAAAAAAAAATCCTTTTTCCTTTTATTTCAGGTGACATTTATGTGACTATTCTAAATTAATAAGCATAGTCACATTGGCTGGGTGTAAGAGTTCACCCCTGGAATCCCAGCACTTTGGGAGGCTGAGGCAGGAGAATCACAAGTTTAAAGCCAGCCACAGCAATGGTGGGACACTAAACAACTCAGTGAAACCCTATCTCTAAATAAAAGCACAAAATAGGGATGGGGATGTGGTCCATTTGTCAAGTACCTGTGAGTTCAATTCCTAGTATAAAAAAAAAAAAACTAATAAAATTTTACAAAACCACAACTCCTAAGAGCCTTGTCAGGTTTGGGACTCAGAATTACTACTGCCTCCCTCAAAAGCTCAAAGATTTTGCAAGGCCATAATAATCACAAAACTTTTCTAGGAATTCAAGGAACTGAACAATGACACCTCTGCAACAGATGCACAATTCTTAGCTTCACATTCCTTCACTACTTTTTACTATTAAAACATTTTCAAGAGAACACTCAAGTGGTTTTTGGTTTCCTTCAAACCTCACAGAATCTGGGGACAATAGCACCAAAAATGAGAGATCCTCCAATGAGCTTATCCTTGCACACAGCATTTGACAGAATTACAGAAAAGGAAATTTTATGCACAGTTAAGAAAGGGAGGGGACCCAGGGACAGCAGAATGGAGCAGCACAGGTTAAAGATCCACAAATATGAGTGCAATAGGTATATGGTGGCATCATACACTCTCTCCAAAATGCTGAAGAGAAAAAATTCACAGATCACCAAATATAAGTGCACTAACTGGAGATAGTCAAACCCCAGTGCAGAGCAGAGAAGAGAGGCATGTCCAGAGAACAAGTCTTATCTGTTTTTGCCTGGAACCTAAAAACTTTCTGAATCCCATGGAAATTGGATTATTCTAACTAATATTCTGTTTACCCTTTGTGCATGTCCTTGGTCATCCTCTTACAATACATGTGCATGGGGCTTATCTGAATACTGTGAAGAGTGAATCTCCATATCATCTATCTCTGTTACTCAATTTCTAAGACAATTCTCTGTAAATTTCTATGTATTGATATTTCTGAAGGCCTCTCTTTTATTTTAGATCAATGTACATGAAAGATAGAACAAGCAGTGGGAGAAAATATTTGCAGAGTTCATATTTAGTAAGGGTTTATATTGCAAAAGGAATGAAATGTTATATATATATATATATATTTTTGGTACCAGGGATTGAACTCAGGGGCACTCGACCACTGAGCCACATCCCCAGCCCTATTTTGTATTTTATGTAGAGACAGGGTCTCACTGAGTTGCTTAGCACCTCGCTGTTGCTGAGGCTGGCTTTGAACTCGCAATTCTCCTGTCTCAGCCTCCCTAAGTGCTGGGATTACAGGCTTGAGCCACCGCGCCCAGCTTGAAATGTTATATTGGTGAGGAAAAAGGACATACCAATAGAGTAAAGCAGAGTCAAAGTATTTCTACATGCACTTCAGAAAAGAAGAATTATTCAACTGCACATAAATATACATAGAAGTATAAATCACTACTACTAAGAGGAGTTAACACTAAAACCAATAAACTATTGTATATCTATCTGGAAGGAAACTATAAAATAAAAAGAGAAAGATCTAAAAATAAGAAAGACTAAAAATTACAACCATGTTATGATTGAAATTGTCAAACCCTTCTGTTGCCCATGAAAAATTTTGTAGCCAGTATAAAGATTGGTATAGTACTACCTATATAGGCATATCTTATGAGACATCAATTCTCTGACAGAACAGAAATGCACCAATTATTCTGAGAATGCTCAACAGGTAGTTGCCATTACTATTTTTACCACCAAACTAGACTGCAGCTACCACTACCTTCCACAGTCCAGGCCTCCTAATTCAGGGCCCTAGTAAGCAAGATTTTCATAAGCCAATGCCAAGTCCCACAACAATGTCATGAAAAAGCATAGAGAAAGTGGCATAGTGGAAAGTGAAGAATCTGTAGGAGAGCTGGGTGCAGTGGAGCATGCCTGTAATCCCAGTCTTTGGGAGGTGAGTACAGGAGAATCTTGAGTTCAAACCCAGCCTCAGAAACAGTGAGCAACTCAGTGAGACCCTGTCTCTACATAAAACACAGAATAGTGCTGGGGATGTGGCTCAGTAGTAGAGTACTCCTGAGTTTAATCCCCAGCACCAAAAAAAAAGAATCTGTAGATAAGATAGTGGAAGAAAATGCAAACTGGACAGTGTAGAAGGAACAGTGAAGAAGTAGGAGAATGGATCTGAGGAGCAAGAAAAAATTGCTGAGGATGTATAAGATGCAGAGATGAGAAAAAGGTCAATCTCAAGAGGGAGAAGATAAAAGGAAATGTTGTGACAGCATGACACTTATGCCACTGGTTCAAGTTTGTGAATCCCCAAGGGCCAGGAGTTAATGATCAGAAGAGCATGCCACACCCTGGCTCCCTGCCCTTGGAGCTCCACTAGACATGCCACGCTCTTTTTTTTTTCTCCCAAGTCTTGTAATTTCTTCCTCTCCCAGCACTGCTTATCCAACTTAAATCTGCTGTTGCTCCACTTTCTGACCCTTTTTTCCTGGGGTCACCCCTCATAACCCACATCCACTCTTTTTTCATAAACCCTTCCCATCAATACCCTTTTACAGGTAATCTCTCCTAAGCACAATATTAACACCCCAGCAAGCATTACATTCTGAGCTATCCTTCTCTATTCTGATCCCTGGATCAACCTCAGATTTACCCCACCAACAAAGCACCAAGAAAGATGGGGCTGATTTCCTTTCCTAGACAAGAAGTTGTTATTACCCAATTTTTTATATAATTAAATAAATGAATGGTACCAATTCTGTTTTTTTTTTTTTAAAAGAACAATACTCTAAAACAGCTGGTTGGAACAAAGCAGTCATAATTACCACTAGGGAGACTGGAGGGTATGGCAAAAGCTAAAGTATATGAAGGTATTTTCTGTATCATCATTAATGTTCTATTTTCTTGATAGAAATAGATGTTATATGGTATGTTTCTGGAAAGTGTCATATATCTAAGCTGAAGTTGAAGAGAAAGCACACCTGGGCAGGTGTTGTATCTCAGTGGTACAGCACTTGCCTTGTATGTATGAGGCCCTGGGTTCAATCCTCAGCAACACATAAAAAATAAATAAAGGGGCTGGGGTTATGGCCCAGTGGTAGTGTGCTCGCCTAGCACGCGGGAGGCCCTGGGTTCGATCCTCAGCACCACATAAAAATAAAATAAAGCTATTGTGTCCACCTACAAAAAAAAAAAGTTTAAAAAAAATAAATAAATAAATAAAATAAAGTTAATGTGTCCATCTACAACTAAAAATATTTTCTTAAAAAGTCAACACATGAGCCGGGCGTGGTGGCTCACACTTGTAATCCCAGCACTTAGGGAGGCTGAGACAGGAGAATCACGAGTTCAAAACCAGCCTCAGCAACGGTGAGGCGCTAAGCAACTCAGTGAGACCCTGTCGCTAAATAAAACATAAAATATGGCTGAGGATGTAGCTCAGTGGTAGAATGCCCCTGAATTCAATCTCCAGTACCAAAAGAAAAAAAAAAAAGTCATCACATGGAGCCGGGTGAGGTGGTGCATGCATGTAATCCCAGCACTTTGGGAGGCTGAGATAGGAGAATTGTGAATTCAAACCAGCTTCAGCAATGGCAAGGCCCTGGCAACTCAGTGAGACCCTGTCTCTACATCAAACACAAAAAATAGGGCTGGGGTTATGGTTCAGCGGGTGAGTACCCCTGAGTTCAATCCTCAGTACCAAAAATAAAATAAAATAAAATAAAATGAAGAGCAATCACATCCACTAGGGTTTTGGCTCAGTGGTAGAGCACTTGCATAGTATGTGTGAGGTCCTGGGTTTGATTCTTAGCTACATATTAATAAACAAAATAAATAAATGTTCATTGACAACTAAAAAAATCACACACTATTACATGATAAATTTAAAAAGAAACTAAGAATTCTTTAGCTAAATATCAGTCTCAATAGTTTGAAAAGGGCAATTTTCATAAAAATAAAACTACAGGAAAAATACTAAGCAAAGGAGTAAACTTTAGATATTAACAGTAAATGTACCATAGAAATTTAAGAAATACCAGATGTTGCATTTAGAATACAAACAAAATCAAAGAGCTCTAGCAAATTTCACAAATAAAAGTTGTATATTATTTATATGTTATGTAATTGCAACATGTATGGTTATATATAATAATACCTCACTTAATGATGGAGATATATTCTGGAAAATGCATCATAAGGTGATTCTGTTATTTTGCAAATTATACAGGTTCTTGACTCTATTCTAGCTGGCATAGACCACTAAATACCTAGGTTATAATTTAGCCATTAAGTCAATCATTGATAAAAATATTGTGTCATATATGACTAGAGGGATTTAACATTATAGCAATCAGCATAGACATGATAATGAGATAAATAGTTTTCTGTGTTGAACCAAAACCAGAATCCTTAAAAAAGACTCTGGCTGTGTAGACAATGCTAAAAGATAGAAACTGCACTGTATTTAAGGACAAAACATGACATCCTTTCCAAAAACAAGCTGCTGAGACAATGGAGTATCAGTGTGACAAAAAAGTTAATGTATTGTTTCCTGATATGATTTAACATATCATTCACTTGTATAAAATACTTAAATACTAAGACAAAATATAAGATGTGACAAAGTTATTATAAGAAAGAGATTTATACGGTGTACATTGTGGTGTATGACTGTGATGCTAGCTACTTGGATGGAAAAGACAGAACAATTGCAAGATCAAGGTCAGCTTGAGCAAGTTAGTGAGATGCTTACTAAAAGTAAAATTTAGAAAATACTGTAAATGTGGCTGAGTACTATGGTACACCTGTGTTTAATCACTAATAACAATAATGATACAGAAATGTGGTTATTTTTTCTCCATAGTTAAATAATAACTTTAAAAAACTGGAAAATATTAAAATAAATGTATATGTATAATATGATACATTAAGGAGTATAAACTAAAGTGACAGATTGTGAGAAAGTAATTGTCTCACATATAACAAAATACATTGAAAAAGAAAAGAAAGAGGCTGAGACAGGTGGATGGATCCAAGTTTAAAGCTAGCCTCAGCAACTTATCCAGGCCATAAGCAACTTGGTGTGACTCTGTCTCAAAACAAAAATTAAATAAGATAAAAAAGCAGAGGTACTTCCACAGTGGTTGAGCACCCCTGATTTCATAATTGAACACCATGAAAGTAAATAAAACAAAGTAAAAAAAAAAAAAGACTGCATGCTCCTTTTTATTTTAGCAGTTTTCTCAGTATTTGAGAAAGGGATAAAAATAAAATGTCTATATGAAGGCTGTATCAGAAGATTCCTTTCAGCTGCAAGGCATCCAACTACTCCCCTGAGGTTCTCCACACCATCCTTTAGACAGGCTTCTTCCTCTCTAGCAGGACAGGACAGAGAGAAAAATAAGAGCTAGACACTCCAAAAATATCTAAACATAAGATATATTGGTACCAAAGGAACCCCAAAGCCTGGAAAAGACATAAGGGTGGCATGAAGACATATCATCTTGTCCAGTCCACAGTGGGACCTCTCAACTTGAGGACATTTCAATGTGTCTGTGTCTATGGAAGACAAAGGGAGGACAGAAATCAGCATTGTTTTACAAAGAGTCTCATGAAATTCTCTCAAACATGATTAAAAAACCTATCCCATAAACACTGACATCAAGTATTACATAAAAATAAGATACAATCACAGTCTGTTTTGTTTGTTTAGTTGGTTGGTTGGTTGGGTATTTTTTTTTTTTTTTTGGTGGTACTGAGGATTGAAGCCATGGCCTTGTGCATGCAAAGCAGGCACTCTACCAACTGAGCTAAAAAAAAAAAAAAAAAAAAAAAGATATGAAACATTGTCTATTTGAAATGTCCCATGAGAAACAATTTATTATGTTTTGGAGAAATAAAGTTGGCATTAGAAATATGAACAAGTATATAAAAATAAATACATTTAAAGACCTCAACAAATTAAATAAACAAAGAATACTGCATTATAAATTTGAGCTCTTGCTTCTCAGACATCTAGAAATCTGAGGAGAAAAAAGCACCTCAGTCCCCCATATTAACACTACTTATTTTAAATAATATTTTAGTTGTTGATGGACATTTATTTTATTTATTTATATGCAGTGCTGAGAACTGAACCCAGTGCCTCACACATGCTAGGCAAGCACTCTACCACTGAGCTACAACCCCAGCCAACCAGCACTCCTTTTATGTAGTGATGCCAATCATCACCATACAATCTGGGGAGATGCCGGGCTGCCAGCACAAAGCTATCCACATAAATCTCAAGTCATGACTGAAGAAATCATGAATGTCCAGCATTCCAGCTGCTTTCCTAATTCTGCACTTGATTGGCCAGAGGCAACGCAGGGATGAACTGCCCCATAGGACTCACTTATGCAGACACCGGGGACTACATTGGGCAATTCCCTTGGATAAAAATTAGTTCTAGCCACAGCCATACTATAGTTGTTTGCAATTTCTAAACATTCTCCTTTTCCAGTCCTAAGATGCAGTCCCAAAACAGCACATTCACTTTATTCTGGATTTCAGGGTGCCTTGCATTCTCCCTATAGATTGTACAGCATCTGTGTGGCAGAGGAACCTGAGTTTCCTGAGCATTGAAGAAGCCCCGTAGAAATGCATCTCCAAAATGGCAGGCTCCAGAGACAAAGACAGGATCAGATAGTGGAAGCCAAACCTTTCTTACTTGTCATATGTTGAGTTAGACAGTTCGCACCCAAGAGCACCTGCTTGGAAAGACCCTGACCTCTGAGTCTGAATCCAGTTAGCCTACTGTTCAAATGACAGTAGATGGCATCAACCCCAGGAATGAATGAAGCCAGAATGAGTCAGAATTGACAGGTTTTGGGGTATTTTTATTTTTTTTTTAATTTAAGATGTTTTAGAATGAAGTACACATAGCAGCTTTTTTAAAGACAAGGTTTCCATATAGAAGTGGGATCTAGAGTCTAAGAAAAAAGGTTCAAAATTGCAAAGCCAGCCTCAGCAACAGCAAGGCACTATCCCACTCAGTGAGATTCTATCTCTAAATAAAATACAAAATAGGGTAGAGGATGTGGCTCAGTGGTCAAGTGTCTCTTAGTTTAACCCCCAGTAGCAAAGAAGAAAAGAGAAGGAAGAGGAGGGGAAAAGGAGGAGGACAAAGTTGAGAAGTGGGATCTACCCTGGCAAGTTGATATTTAAATTTAGCATTGTATATATAGAGTGATATAAATTTATAAACTGTATGCATACATGTTTTTAGTTATTGGATATAATTTCATGGCAGTTAAAATTTTTATTTAATTTTTCTTTTTTTAAATATTTTTTAGG
>JAQQSJ010000022.1:43316-55935 GCA_028644305.1 Xerus rutilus
TTTTGAGAGTTATGGTTCCTCTTACCTCAGAGAGTTAAAGAGCCTGGACCCCTGAATTTCATGTAACAGGTAAGAAAATAAGCTTTTTAACTAATAATTCTCCACAAAACCAAAAACATGGAATGACACTACTCTCAGGAGAGCAGGGAGACCAAACAAGGCAGAGTCTAAAAAAAGATGATTGTTTCACACTCGATGCTAAATGCAGCTCCATTCCCATTTCAGATGGCAGTACAAAAAGAAAGAAAGAGTCCCAGGAATTGGAGGTCTTATGTCAATAGATCTTTCCATAGCCTTGACTCTAGAACTGAAATATATTAGAGACAAACATCTTATTTTGCAACTTTGTCCTAGTTCTAATGCCCAGATTGTTTTCTCATTTGGAACAATGTACTGGAAGAATTTTAGAACCTATCTGATGTATACATGTCTGCATAGGTTAATACTTTCTAAATAGCAGTCCAGACTTAATTTAGCAGTATAGAAACTCAGTACCAATAATGCAACTTCTGTTTTTCAGAGAATTTCCTCAGAACATGTGATAGACTCGTGGTTTAAATGTATAATGAGTTTGTAGTTATCTAATTGAGTAAGTCACTCCAAAGCTTACATGATTGGGCTGGTTTATCAAATTATACTGGTTTTATCTGGGTTTTTCTGGTGGGGATAGTTAGCTGATCACTGCTGAACTTCATAGAGTCAGCTAGCTATCTACATCATAGAGGGCACCATATTTCTCTGTTTTGATATCCCCTTCTCTAATAAGGCCTTGCTATTTGGAAACAGCAGTGTTTGAAAAGGAAAAGCAAAGGAAATGAAGACCTTTTGAGCACAGGTATTTGATGATGCAATTTCATAGTTACAGATTTCTGTGAGCCACAGAAAAAAAAGAAATATCAGATCTAAGGATTTAGAAACACATCTTGCATTTTAAAGGGTGAAGATAAAAACCACATTACCTAGTTTATAGATAACAGGAAAGAATAAAGAATTTCTGACATCTTGGCACTCAGTATCAGTCTATCTTTTCTTATGCAAAAAGGTTATATAATGGTTTGAAGAAAAGAAACATGCTTGAAGCCTCACAGCTATTAAGTGTATCAAGTAGAATGCAGAATTAACTCTGCATGACTCCAAATCTCAAAGAGCTCCACTAGACCACATACTACACACAACTTTCTACTCTCTTAGGTTTTGGATAGAGACATAACAAAAAACAGAATCTGTGTCTATGTTGAGCTTCTGACCAGTGGGAAGAATATCCTCAAGAGTGGGTTTTTGAAGGTTTTACAAAGAACTTGAAATAAATTTGAAAAATGGTTGAGAACTTAGTTTAGAAAATAAATAATCAGCAACACATTTTAAATTTTTTACTGTAGGAGAAATGTCAAAATACTCTTATGCATCCCACATTCATAGTGAGCAAGCATTCTATACAAACATAGAAGACTGCATCTGTCTCCTAATAGTGTTAAAAATAAAAAATTTGAAGATCCATAAAAGACAGTGTAAGAGATCATGGCACTTAAAAATAAGATACCAAAAAATGCACTAGAACTCCCTGATGAGATTATTATCTGGGCATATCTATATGAGAACATGAATCTAGATGGAACTTGTGTCAATGCAAAAGGATTTGTAATAGATTCAAATGGAAAATTGATTCCACAACTATGGTATCTATGCATTGATAGGGCACCAGTTCAAATTTAATTTCAAGAAATTATTCTACAGAGTTAATAGAGACAAATCCATATATGAGTTATAGGAAAATAAGTGACAAATAAAATAAATAAAAAAGAACTAATAATTTAAACAAAAATTAAACTAACAGAAACCTGTGGTGAGCAAAGTCACCTCTTTCACAAGAATGATCAATGGTGGAGAGATGAAAATTCACTTGCAGCTATCAACTAGAGGCCACATTTATCCCAAACTTTACTGGTTGGTAATATATGTGTTAATAATTGAGAATGATTTTCAATAAATTGGATAACAATATCTTCATCCCTAAAAAATATTTTAACTACCCAAGCAGGGTGCACAAACCTTTAATTCCAGTGTCTCAGGAGGCTAAGATAGGCACATAATAAGTTCAAAGGCAACCTCTGCAACTTAGTGAGGCCCTAGCAAATTTGAGAGATTCTGACTCTCAATAAAATATAAAAAGTTCTGAGCCAGGTGCGGTGGCTCATGCTTGTAATCCCTGCACTTAGGGAGGCTGAGAGAGGAGAATCTTGAGTTCAAAGGTAGCCTCAGCAATGGTGAGGCGCTAAGCAACCCAGTGAGACTCTGTTTCTATATACAAAATAGGGCTGGGGATGTGGCTCAGTGGTCGAGTACCCCTGAGTTCAATTCCCAGTACCAAATAAATAAATAAATAAATAAATAAATAAATAAATAAAATAAAAAGTTCTAGAGATGTGACTCAGTGGTGAAGTGCTTCTGGGTACAATCCCAGGTATCAAAACGAATTATGTTTTCTCCTTAAAAATTTTGTGCTTTAATTATTCTTACTGGTTGTTCTTGTTTATGCCTCATAAAATTAAGTAAAAATTTTCTATTGTGACATAGTGTATCTTAGTGACATTAACATGTCTTATCACCTTAAGCATGAAAATTATAAAAATATTCATTTAGCATATGTCAGAATAAGGTGTATCAATAAAACAATGAAAGAAAATTGGAAGTCTAGAAGAAAACTCTGCTTCTGATCAATTGAGTTTTGAAAAGTTTCTCAAAGGAATTAAATGGAGAATGAATAGTCTCTTCCACAAGTAAGATTTATTTAAATATTTATGTGTCAAGAAGTGTTATTGGATTTTACATGAGATTATATATAATAGTTAACAGAAAATAAATCTTACACCTGAATATAAAAGCTAAAACTATAAAATTAATAAGGTATTCAATAATCAGATTTAGCTATGGATTCTTAGTTGTTCTTCAAGAGTAGGTATAAAAAATAATAAATTGAACTTTAAAAACTTCTATGCAAAAAAATAATCTTGCCATGAAAGTGAATACAAAATTGTGAAGATTTTCCTCTTGTTTTCAAAGAACAATCTTGTTTGTTTGTTTGTTTTGTTTTTCATACTAGGGATTGAACCCAGGGCTACTTAACCACTGAGCCACATCCCCAGCCCTATTTTGTTTTATGTAGAGAAAAGGTCTCACTGAGTTGCTTAGCACAACTCAGCACAACTAAGTTGCTGTGGCTGGGTTTGAACTTATGATCCTCCTGTCTCAGAACCTTAATCTCAGCTAAGTGGCCAGTCAATTCTTTCTTTCTTTTTTTTTTTTTTTTTTTGAGAAGCTGATTGAGTCCACATCCTGAAAAATTATTTTTAGGCTCTCACACTCTAGTGCCAAAATGCATCCTTTATAATTACATCAAGAAAAAGAAGCAAGCCTGTAATCCCAGCACTTAGGGAGGCTGAGAAAGGAGAATTGCGAGTTCAAAGCCAGCCTCAGCAATGGCAAGGCACTAAGCAACTCAGTGAGACCCTAAAAAACACAAAATAGGGCTGGGGATGTGGCTCAGTGGCCAGGTGCCCCTGAAAACAAAAACAGCAACAAATATACAGAGAGCACTGTACTCTCATAAGCTTATTTGAGAGAATCAAATTTAGATGAAGGACAGAGGACAGAGGCATATCCAAAGGATTTAACTCTATTTTCTTTTTACTAAATTGCTATTAACATTTTCCACAACTATAGATTTCTGAATCACTTCAATTACTATGTTCTTCATCTTTTGAATATTATCATTATCTTCCACCTATAATGTATATGGGACACTGAATTATCCCCACATTTATCCACTTATCATTTATCTTTTTCTCTATAGACATGTACATGTGTGTGCATATATACTTTTTCCACATTTCCAAAATTCTGCCCTGAAAATTTCTGTGACATCAAATCCTGGAAATGCATTTTTGTTGTTTCAGGTCAGTATGTCTAAATGCTCCATTCCATATAGTTGGGAAAGATGGGACAATTTCAAGGCCCTCCTGATTTTACTAATAATCCACTAGTATTAAAGATCAATTTCAGAGCGTCCAGAGGACTTAATTCTCAGTGAGCTTTCTCATACATAGTGCTTTAGTTTTTTAAGCAAGCAGCAGGAATTTTATTTAAAAAGAGAGTAAAATATTCAGAGCCATACATGGTGGTTTAGATGGTACCAAATACCTAGGGTGGTGGTTTCAACACCATCTTAGCATTGAAGCATCTGGATTTTCTATCAGATTGTACTCTGGTACCTTGCATCCACTGGAAGTACTTTATTGGTTATAACTGTTGTCCTCTCACTGCTTCCAATAGGCTTGGAAATGTCAAGATTAGAGAAAATGTTTATATCATAATTATCAAAACACTTAGCATAGACCCATCTGATAACAGGAGACATACATGTTATGAAAGTAAAAAAAGACCTATTACTATTTTGGGAATATTACTATTCCCAAAAGAGGTGACAAAATAATCTCTAGAAAATAAAACAGTAGTCATTTATTAAGTTGGTTTTTAAAATATTTTAGTAATAATTTACTTCATTACAAGATAGTGTTTTGAAAGCAATTTCAATGTCTACAGTTGTGATTACTTAAAAGAGAGTATAAAAAGCTAGGGGCAAGCCAGGCATGGTGGCTCACGCTTGTAATCCCAGCACTTTGAGAGGCTGAGACAGGAGAATTGTGAGTTCAAAGCCAGCCTCAGCAACAGGGAGGCACTAAGCAACTCAGTGCAACCCTGTCTCTACATAAAACACAACATAGGGCTGGGGATGTGGCTCAGTGGTTGAGTACCCCTGAGTTCAATTCCTGGTACCAAAAAAAAGCTGGGTGTAGCAGTATTTGCCTGTAATCCTGGTGTCTGGGACACTGAGGGAGGAGGATTGTGAGTTCAAAGAAAGTTAAGGCAAAGCCGGGCGCGGTGGCTCAAGCCGGTAATCCCAGCACTTAGGGAGGCTGAGACAGGAGAATCGCGAGTTCAAAGCCAGCCTCAGCAACAGCAAGGCACTAAGCAACTCAGTGAGACCCTGTCTCTACATAAAACACAAAATAGGGCTGGGGATGTGGCTCAGTGGTCGAGCACCCCTGAGTTCAATCCCCAGTACCAAAAAAAAAAAAAAAAGTTAAGGCAAAAGCAAAATGCTAAGCAACTCAGTGAGATCCTGTCTCTAAGTAATATACAAAATAGTGCTGTGGATGTAGCTCAGTGGTCCGATGCCTCTGAGTTCAATTCCCAGCACTAAAAAAAAGGGGGGATTTATAGTGTGAATACAAAAATGCATGCCTCTAATACCATCTATTTGGGAGGCTAAAGAAGAAGAATTAAAATTTCAAATTCATCCTGGATAACTTACTAACAATCTTTCTCAAAAATAGATTCAAGAAATAGCTGGGGATGTAACACAGTAAAATGGCACCCTTGGTTTCAATCTCAAGAACCACAAAACAAGAGTGTTATTTCTTTTCAAAAAGTTACACACAATGTTAAAAATTTATAAATTGGGCAACATTCATATAAAAATTTTATTCAGAAATGATTCCATTAAAAGATAGAAGCAGAAGTTGCAGAGTGGAAGAACTAGACCTCACATACAACTAAGCACTTCTAATAAAAAATGAAATAATAGAGACAGCAAGAAAAAAAAAAGCCAAGAAATTTAAATAGAAGATGTGTTCAAAAACCAAAAAAATCTGACCATATTAGCAAATGAGAAATACAAAATAACATCAGATAGAAAAAATCACACAGCATTGATGAGACATGAAACAAATTATCATGAACTAAAGATAGAGTGTAAATTGCTGTTATTTGAGAACACTGTTTAATATATATGATACTCCCCAACCAATAGCATACACCTATAGAAATTGCTGTACTTGTGAACCAGGATAGCATATAGTTCCATGATATCATAATGCTATAAATATATTGTTCCCTACACTTGAAGTATGCAGACTAGGAGAAAAGATGAGTTCCATTTATAAAGAAATACATACTAAGATGAATGTGATGGAACACACCTGCAATCCCAGTGGTTCTGGAGGCTGAGGCAGGAAGATTGCAACTTTAAAGCCAGCCTCAGCAAAAGAGACCTGCTAAGCATCTCAAGGAGACCCTGTCTCTAAAATACAAAATAGGGCTGGGGATGTGGCTCAGTTGTTGGGTGCTCCTGAATTAATCTGAAGTATCCCCACAAAAAAGAAAAAAGAAAAAAATACTAAATTGTGAGAAAAGTTGGCCTAGACACATTTTTGGTTTCATTACACCCAGTTTAACTTAAAGAACAAAATGTCACATAAGTATTACATTAAAGTGACAACTGTGTAATATATTACATGAACAGAGATTTTCAAGAAAAAAATATATAGAACTTATCACAAAATAAAAAATTTACGGGACATAAAATATGAAATTATAAACACTATGTGTGTAAATGAACCTCATCATTGCAAAGACAACTATTTTACTTCAATTTGAATATAATATTTCCTCACCAAAATTTTACCATGATTTTCTTTTAATAAATGGTACCAAAACAAAATTATTTTCTAAAATATATCTGGAAAGTGAAATATGTATAATAACCCCCCAAACTTTAAGTTAGAAGACCAAACAAGGTAGTTTTTGTTATGTGACACTAATGTATATTATGAAACTCTATTACAATAATACAGACCAATGAATCATAACATGAAACAAATCTGAATCCTTATGTATGTAAAATTTGGGATATTGTTAAGAGAAATAGAAAGGCCTACCTAAATCTAACCATATAAAAAATAACATTAGGGCTGGGGCTGTAGCTCAGTGGTAGAGTGATTGCCTAGCATGCATGAGGCCCTGGGTTCGATCCTCAGCACCACATATCAATAATAAATGAATAAAATAAAGATCCATCAACTAAAAAAATATTTAAAAAAAAATAACATTAGACATGAATGGATACAACTAACCAATCTAAAGTTAGAGTTTGGGACTGCTGGCATAGTTCGCTTATAGACTGTGTGCAGAATGTGAAAGGTACTGGGTTCAAACCTTAGCTACATGATAAAAGGCAGATGTTAATGGGGAATGATGTTAAAAATAAACCATAATATTAAAATTCTGGACTCTCCATCAATCTTTAAAAATACAGTTAATACTACTCATGTTATGAGTGTCTCTTTGACAAAGTCATAGATGAGGAGAGAGACTTAGATATATTGGACAATTTGGAAAATATCTACTTTCAATCAGCAAGGAAAGCTAAGGTACACTGGGCATTAGTTCTCTATTGAGCAAAGTATCATATTGGGACCAAATACCCAAGCACCAGCATCACCCTCAGTAAACAGAAATGTGGGAGAAGTGATACACAAGTTTCCAAGACACAGAAAATGTGATAATTTTCTAGGGGGCCTGAATGTCTTTCCAAGTGTTTTTTATCAGCTGGGATCAAGGTAGAGAAATGGCCAAATATCAAAGATGTCAGTTTATCTCAAGAAGACATTTGCCAGCATATATTTCCACCTGCTATTGCTGGCAGATGAGTTTCTCCCTATCTTATATTGTGGGTGTAATGAGGAAAATAGAGTAAAATACTAATAGCCCAAGTGAGATTGTTTCACTTCCTGAAACTTGCTCCAACCCTCCTCACCCCAGTAATAATTCCAGGACTACCAATTCCTCCTAGAATAAATTTATTTGTGCACTGTCTCAACTTTAACATATTTTGTTCAAGTTACTATGTCCTAAAGTTCTAAGTTCTGGAAGAAAACATAACTGAAAATGGCAAAATCTCCATAAATTACAGACAAATGATTTTACATTGTTTTTCCAGTACTTTTATGGACTATGATACCAAAATTAGTTTAGAAAAAGGCTTAAAAACCACAGATCTCTTTTCATACCAAGAAATCTTTACAGAACCCTCCTATACTAAATACTTCACATAAAATTAACTCTGGAACTTAATGCACCAGTCAAATAGATCTCTTGCAGTCTGTGCAGTGCTGTTAGACTGGCTATAATGAAAATCTGAGAGCCAGGTCTTGTTGCACATGCCCATAATCTCAAAGGCTCAAGAGGATGAGGCAGGAGAATTGTGAGTTCAAAGATATTCTCAGCAACTTAGCAAGGCTCTAAGCAACTTACTGAGAACCTTTCTCAAAAGAGAACAAAAAAGAATGGGGATATGGTTCAGTGGTCAGCAACCCTGGGTTCAATTCCCAGTACAAAACCACACCAAAACAAATACCTGAAAGATAATAAGGACTACAGAGTACATAAATATGTAAAACTGTTGGTGAAAATATAAATTTAATGAATATATTTTTGAAAAATGTTAATGTTCTTCAAAAGCTCAAAATAAAAATGCTGTATAATTCACCAAGTATCTTGAGTAGCAGGGCAAGGTTGTATATGCATGCACTCAGTGGCTTAAGAGGATGAGACAAGCCGGGCACGGTGGCGCAAGCCTGTAATCCCAGCACTTAGGGAGGCTGAGACAGGAGAATCGCGAGTTCAACGCCAGCCTCAGCAACAGCGAGGTGCTAAGCAACTCAGTGAGACCCTGTCTCTACATAATACACAAAATAGGGCTGGGGGTGTGGCTCAGTGTTCGAGTGCCCCTGAGTTCAATCCCCGTTACAAAAAAAAAAGGATGAGACAAAAAGATTTCAAGTTCAAGACCAGCCTCAGCATTCTGGCAAGGCCCTAATAAACTCACTAAGATCCTGTCTGGGGGGGAGGTTAGTGATGTGCCCACATGTTAATCTGCAGTACCTAAATACATAAAAATGACTAAATAATAATTCTGGTAAAAATGTGATACACTTCAGTAATAAGAATTCTGGATATATATATATATAGAAAGGAATTGCAATCCATTTCTCAAAGACATTATTGCAATTCCATTTTCATTGTAGCTTTATTCACAGTATCTAATAAAAGGAAATAAAGTGATTTTTAGATGAAAGGTATATCAGAAGATTTCTTCCAGATGCAAAGCATCCAGCTGGTCTTTTCAGCACCTACACACATAATTCAAACTGTTCTCCAGAAGGCAAGACTTAAGATACTGATATTTTCTAAATACTCCAAGAGACTTTGGGTTCCATGGGCACATTGTGTCAGACTGTTCTAAAGCTCAGTTCTAGGTAAATGTGACAGGTTGGGATGAAAACACAACACACAGTAAATTCTTGAATGGGGAATCTGAACTCTGACACTGATAACTGAAACCAGAGTTTGAGAGAAAACTAGATTCTCTGCTTCACTGAATTCTGGGTTATTGATTCAATTCAAACAGACAGTGGAAAAATGTTAAGGTTACTGGTTAAAATCTATGTAAAAAAGGTATCAAAAATTACCAGGTTATAGATATGACCTTTGATCTATTTCCTGTGTACTTTAGACCTTGTGAGTGAATGTGGTTGTCAATTAAATTCACATTCAGTCCCACTTTTATTATTCTGAACATCCAGATAAAGGAGTTGGCTGCAATGTTTGGAGTGTTTCTACAGCTCATTGTAATAAAGTTGTCTTGTATATAAAAAAAAAACTTCAGTTGAAGACCCATTACATTTTTTTTAAAAATTCTTAATTGGGATACATTAGCTACACTATCTTATTTAGAAGAGTCATTTTTTCAGTGTCACCTAATTTTCCCCTTTTTTAAATATCTTTTTTTAGTTATGCACGGGCACAGTGTCTTTATTTGGTTTACTTATTTGTATGTGGTGCTGAGGATCAAACCCAGTTCCTCACACTTGTGAGGCAAGCACTCTGCCACTGAGCCACAACCTCAGCCCCTAATTTTCCCCTTTTTTCTTCTCATGTGAAAGTCTCTCGAGGATAAAGCAAAATCTTTAAAAAATTTCCATTAATTCTTAGAGAAAAAAATTACACATAATGCATCCATTTGAAATGAAACATAGGAAGTAATAATTGATAATGTTGTGAAACCAGAGACTTGAGATAAAACTAAATTCCCCACTTTGCCAATTACTTCTGAGGACTTGTCTCACAATTTTTTGTTTTGTTTTTTTGGAACCGGATATTAAAGTCCAGGGTACTTGTAAGGAGCATATGCCATGGACATGTCTGGACAGGCTGGAGACTCTCTGGGTTGCTGGCCAGAAAGAACAACAGCCATTGACTTGCTTAGTCATGCCTGCCTGCTATTGATGGGGGCTGTAAAAGGCACCTAACCATAGGCCTACAAGTGATAGGGAGCCCAGCCCATGCAATTGAGGGCTGCAAGGGGCTCAGCCCAAGTAATCGACAATGGGGCAGTGAGGGGCACCTCACAGCAGGCCTACTGGCTACAATTGATAAGGGTCTCAGCCCATGCACATGTGCAAAGAAAGGCCCAGTTGCAATTATACTATCTCACTTGGTATAACCAATGGACATTGGCTTTTACTGGGTGTATCCAATCACCAGCCCACACCACCAACTCACCCCACACCACCAACTTAGAACTGCTTTTAAACTGCTTGCCCTGCCACATATTGGGGCTTGCTCCAAGGACATCCGTGAGACCAGCCACCTTGCTGTCTATGCCTCGATCAGCTCCACCATTCCCTGATGTCCAGCCATTGGCTGAAGAGAACCACCAGACAAGGACAATGACTGCTCTTTGGCTAAGAGTACCCACCTGGCATTGGAGAAACTTTGGGGACTTGCGGTTGCCCTAGGATTATGTGAATTACAGGTAGCGCTTAATAGCCCTTCCCTATAGTGTTTGATTAGTACACATCAAATGCCAGTTGAGGTGCTCCAGCACACCCAATACTTTTTTGTATTAATTAATTATATTTGATGTTCTTGTGATTGAACATACACTTGCATTTAAAGATAATCCACCTCCAGGTAATTATTAATTATGCATTCTGCTCATGACACTACTCTACTGTTGAGCCACATCCCCAGCCTGATTTCAGATTTTATTTACAGACAAGTTCTCACTGAGTTGCTTAGTGTCTCACCATTGCAGAGGCTGGCTTTGAACTGATTGTCCTGTCTCCACCTCCCAAAGTGCTGGAATTACAGGTATGCACCACTGTGCCTGGCCTGTCTCACATTTTTGAAGAATTAAATCTATGGAAAGTCACAGAATGTAAGAGTAGAATAGAATAGGATTGACTTAATCAAGAAAAGATAAAACTATTACCATGCAGGAGGGGGGATTAAAACCCATTTTGGTGTGCAGGCTTAAGAGTTTATATATGGTTTTTGGCAGAGCATGGAGTAAAATGTATTCAAAACAGGTATTGAAAAAGGCATTCTTACTACTCTCTAGGTTCACTTCCATCTTTTCTGTGACTCATCTTCCTTCCTGTAACTTTTATCTGCATTCACCCCTGGGGCAAAGGACATGGTTCAAGGTGTTCCCACAAGTGGGCCTCAAAGTTTTTTACATTTGAAATAGGCCTTAATGGCGCTCATTATATAGCTCCCAGTTAGCCTCCAGTGGGGTTCAATGAATTCATTATCCTGACTGCCTGGTCATTTTACTATGTACTCTATTATATCCTGAGACAAAGAACAGAAAACCTTGGCTTTGGAAATGTAAAAAGAGAGCTTGAAAATGGAATTTATTCTCAGGTTTATGAAGAGCTAAGCTGGAGTTCTGGATTTCAAATTTTTGTTTTGGATTTGACATACTGCTTCTCTTACATTTAAAAAGCTCAGAGGGGCTGGGATTGTAGCTCAGCGGTAGAGCGCTTGCCTCGCATGCATGAGGCCCTGGGTTCGATCCTCAGCACCACATACAAACCAATAAAAAATAAAGACATTGTGTCCATCTACAACTAAAAAAAAAAAGTTAAAAAAAAAAATAAAAAGCTCAGAAAGCATGAGGATCATGAATTTAAAAACCAGCATCAGGAGCCAAGCGCGGTGGCTCAAGCCTGTAATCCCAGCACCTAGGGAGACTGAGACAGGAGAATTGCGAGTTCAAAGCCAGCCTCAGCAAAGGCAAGGTGCTAAGCAACTCAGTGAGACCCTGTCTCTACAAAAAAACACAAAATAGGGCTGGGGATGTGGCTCGGTGGTCAAGTACCCCTGAGTTTAATCCCTAGTACCAAAAAAAAAAAAAAGCATCAGGAAATTGGTGAGCCCCTAAGAAACTCAAAACAACCCTGTCTCAAAATAAAAAATATGTTAAAAAAGATGAGATCTGGGCGCGGTGGTGCAAGCCTGTAATCAGAGCACTTAGGGAGGCTGAGAGAGCAGAATTGCAAATTCAAAGCCAGCCTCAGCAATGGAGAGGTGCTAAGCAACTCAGTGAGACCTTGTCTCTACATAAAGCACAAAATAGGGCTGAGGATGTGGCTCAGTGATCGAGTACCCCTGAGGTCAATCTCCAGTACCAAAAAATATATATATAGGGATGTGAATCAGTGGATAAATGCCCCTTGTAAGACCAACGACCAGATGGAAGTGAAACAGGACCAACGCAGGCTTTTATTCCAAGAAAATACGCTCCCGGACCAATTTCCCACCCAATCGCCAGGCTCGAATAGGTCGGGAAAATGGCGCTGTGCCTCGTGTTACAGAGGGTTATATGGCCTTTTCCCCATCTGGAAGAGGCAGGCCTGGGGCCAGGAAGAGGTGT